>PVLC010007897.1:0-16404 GCA_004027655.1 Graphiurus murinus | reverse complement strand
AGACTCCTTTTATGAGGTCAGTATAACCTTAATATCATAACAAATGTACCACAAGAAAGAAAAGTTATAGACCAAAATCATTGTGAATATAGACATAAAAATTCTGAAGAAAGTACTAGTCATGTATATTCAAAATCACATCAAGAAAATTGTACACCATGATGAAGTTGTATTCATTCCAGAAAAGCAAGGCTGGTTCAATGTACACAAATCAATAGATATTATTCACTACATAAATAGAACTAAGAACAAAAATCACATGATCATATAAATAGATGCTGAAAATTATTTGACAAAACCAACACCCATTCATGTTAAAAAACACTGCAGAAATTTTGAATGGAAGGAATGTATAACAACATTACTAAGGTAGTATACAATTAACCCAAAGCCAGTATTATATTGAATGGGTAAAAATTACAGGAATTCCTTTTAAAATCATTAACAAGAAAAGTTGCACACTATCACCCTTTCTTTTCAATATAGACCTCAAGACTCTTGCTAGAGCAGTAAGACAAGAGGAGGATATCAAAGGAATTTAAATAGAAAAAGAAGAATTTTAATTATCTTTACTTGCAGATGACATGTTCCCATATCTGCAATACCCAAAAAACTCGACCAAAAGGTTACTAGTGATGATTAACACATTTAGCAAAGTATTGGATAAAAAATCAGTAGCTTTTCTATATGCCAGCCATGAATCTAATAGGAAAGAAATCCAGAAAATAATTCCATTCCCAATAACCTCAAAACTAATAAAATGCCAGGAAAAAAAACTAAAAAAGAAGGTAAAAGACCTCTACCATGAAAATTATAAAACACTAAAGAAATAAATTGAAAATCATCTTTGAAGATGGAAAGATATCCTTTGCTTTTGGATAGGCAGAATAAATATTGTCAAAATGGCCATTGTATCTCAAGTGATCTACAGAGTCAATGAAATCTCTATCAAAATACTCATTTCTTTCTTCATAAACATAGAAAAATTTGTCATGAATTTCATATGGAGAAACAAAAGATATAGAATAGACAAAGCAATTTTTAACAATAAGAACCATGCAGGAAGTATCACAATTCCTGTCTTCAAAGTATACTACAGAGCCATAGTAATAAAAACAGCATGGGATTGGTGCAAAAACAGACATATAGACCAATGAAAAAATAGCAGAGGCAGAAACAAATCCACACACAGCCAATTGAAGTTTGAGAAAATTGTCAAAAGCATACTTTGGAGGAAATATAGCCTTTTCAACAGTGGTGTTGGGAAAACTGGTTATCCATTTGCAAAAAAATGAAATTAAATCCTTACTTCTTACCCTGAACAGTAGTCAACTCAAGATGCAATAACGACTGGAAAGTTAGACCAGAGAGTGAAGCTACTATAGAAGGACATAGGATCAATAATCCAACACACAAGCACAGGTGGAAACTTTCTCAACAAGACCCCAAAAGCTCAGGAATTAAAACAAATATTAATAAGTAGAATGGCATTAAACTAAAAACTTTCTGCTTACTAAAGGTAACCATCAAGAGTCTAAAGAAAACATATACTGAATGAGAGAAGATCTTTGCCAGCTATTCCTCTGATAAAAGACTAATATATAGAATATACAAAGAACTTAAAAGACTTTACACTAAAATAAATAACCAAATCAAGAAATGGACAACTGAATTGAATAGACACTTCATAAAAGAAGATATACAGATGGCCAATAAACACGTGATAAAAAAAAGTTCCACATCATTAGCAATCAGGGAAATTATTGTTTCTCTGGTTCTGACATTTACTTGTTAGATCTTCTTTGTAGTTAAGTTCTTTGAGTATTTTCTCTAGTGCTGGTTTGGAAGACATAAATTCTTTCAGTTTCTGTCATGGAAGGTTTTTATTTCCCCATCAATTTTTGAGAGAGAGTTTTGCTGGGTAGAAGAATCTTGGCTGCAAGTTATTTTCTTCCAGAGTTTGGAATATGTTACTCCACTCCCTTGTGGCTTTCAGACTTGATTTAGGAGGTCTGGAGTGATTCTGATTGGTTTGCCTCTAAATGTCACTTGGCCTTTTACTTTTGCTGCCTTTAGAATTTTATTCTTAGCCTCTACATTAGTCAACTTGATTATTATGTGGTGTGGTTAACCTCATCTTTGGCCTTTTTTGAGGGAGTTCTATATATTTCCTGTACGTGTGTGTCAACTTCTCTATGTTTGGAAAATTCTCTGATATTACTGAGATTCCATCTAACCCCAATCAGAATGGCAATCATGAAGAAGCAAAATAATAATAATAATAATAATAATAATAATAATAATAATAATAATTGTTTGTTAGATGATTGTGGGGAAATTGGAATTCTTCTACACTATCTGTGGGATTCCAAATTAGTTCAGCTACTATGGAGATCAGTATGTAGATTCATCAGAAACTTGGGAATGGATCCACCATATGATACAGCTTTACAATTCCTGAATATCTTTCTAAAGGGACTAAAATCAGAGAATTACAGTATGCATACCCATGTCATAAAATCACAATTCACAATATCAAAATTATGGAGTCAATCTAGGTGTCCATCAACACATGAATGAATTACAAAATTGCAGGATATTCACACAATGGAAATCTATTCAGTAATAAAGAAAAAACAAAATCATGCCACTTGCAAAAAATGGAAGGACCTGGAAAACATTATGTTAAGTAAGATTGGTCAATTGCTGAAAATGAAGGTCATATGTTTTCTCTAATATGCACAAGCTAGGGAGTAATTAGGATATTAGAGAGACTCTAGATAATGAAGGAGAAATCTCAGTGGAGCCAAGGAGGTGGTCCAAGGGAAGAGGAGGGGAAAGTGTGAAGTTCATTAATAGAATAACTACCATCTACTATATGTATATATGTGAAAATACCAATGTCAGTCTCCGTACTCTATATTAGGAAGAGGAGATGGTGAGGCAGGGAGTGGGCCTACCAAGTGCTGTGTGCATATATGTCACTGTCAACATGATTTGTGTCACTGTCAACATATATGTCACTGTCAACATGATGATAGAAAATCCGTCATCATAATACTCTGTAATCCACTCTTTTTCTATATAGGTAATTGCTATTACTATATTTTATCTAAACTCTCAAAGCTTATTTTATGCCTATAAATAAATAAAAAATAAAATGATGCACAATGCATTGTTTTTGCAGTTTGCTAACTTTTTAACAAACTACATATTGTTATCATTTTATAAGAAAATTGATTTTGTTGACATATTTACTGTTTCATGGTTTGTGTTATATAAATAACTTACCATAATGAATCTACTAGTCTTCTGTAAGTAGCCATTTTGTTTTTTATGAAATGAGCTATAAATAATAATTTAATTACTATAAATAATTATTTCATATCTAAGGGATCATTGAAATCAATAAAAATAACAAAGAGATATATTTATGTAATATATATGTTGATTGATAGCATAAAAAGAAACATAAATATTTCTAAATAAGATGACAGATGCTGAACCTCACTATAGTAAGAGAAATAAAATTTTGAGGAATCATGCCACACTGTTATCCATTAGATTGGTCAAAATAGAAAAATTTGATAACAAATGTTATTATGTTATACAAATGCAAAGTAAGTGTGAGTCTAAATGGTACAGATATAAAGTAAAACAATTTGAATGTATTTTGTATTAGCCATAGTATTATGTCCAAATATTCACCATATATATATACTTTATTTTATTCAGTAGAATATAATTAGAGTTGCAATGTACTTTTCAAATAGAATTTTCATTTTTAGAGATCTTTTGCACTGGTATAATACTATTGCATCAAGATGATTCTTATATTTTTTGTTTGCTTCAACAAAAATTTGAAGAAAATATTGCTATTCATAAACTAAGGTATTGGTTAAATAAATTGTTATTTAGTTTATTTAATGTAATATGACCCACCTATATAGAGTGAATATAAACTTGAAATAAGATGACATACAAGATTCCAAGATTTATTAAATGAAATGAGTAAGATATGTAGTGTTATATTGTGCTTAAATTGAAGTGCTTTTGTTTGTTTATTTTGTTTTATTTTTTTTAACAAGTAGCCCCAAAAATCTTTAGTCACTATGGTGAATCTGTTCTCCCTTTGAAGGTTGGTAGGCTTGTGATTCACTTGCAAATAATAATGTGAGAGCATTGTCGTGTGACCAAAGACCAGCTTCATGAGTTTCATGAGCAGGCAATCTGGGTGTTAAAGGAAGTTTCAGGTTTAAATGGTCCCTTGCTTGGTTTACTGAACTATCATTCTAGTCATGGAATTATTGATAATTATTGCACAAAATGAGGTGACATTTTTACTTCTTAATTGACCCTATATATAACTACTCATCACATTACAAATTGGGTCTTAAGAAGCAATGCTGCTTGCACTTTGTTTCCTGGAACACACGTTTGGAGGATGAGATGTCCTAATGAAGATCAATGACCTGGTATAATTCTAGCTTCATGTTTAGATTAGCACTCCTACTCTTGGAGTTGTTTAAGTCTTAGGGCTAAATTTGTAGGTGAAGGGATCTCCATTTTTTCCCCCAGAAGTTAGCCATAGAATTACCCCTGCAATGGATGTTGATGCTCCAGACATTGTCCAGCACAGAGAAATGGTTCATGTTGTGCTTGGCTGGAACTGATGACACATATATGCCATACACTAATAGAATGACTTTGTCAATGCAACTTTTGGATAGTCTGCTATATAGCACAACATTCTAATTAAGGCATTCTGGAAAGAAACATAAGAAAACAAACAAATATTTACTTATGGATCATTGAGGAAAGAGGGGGGAAGCTTGCAAAAAGGATGAATAAGAAAGCGACAAATGAGCAAAAAAATAACAGAACAACCAACCATCTAAACAAACATAAATAAATAAAGCAAAGTAATAGAAAACAAAAATAGAGTAAGAAAAACAAAAACAAAACAAAAAAAAAAAAACCCTGCAATTATATAAGTACAGACAGACTTGGCCTGTGTCTGTACTTAAGGCTCCTCACTTTCCATGGGCCCTGTGTCTGTGTAGCACTCTCTGCCTTTGCAAGTGGCTGGTGTTCAGCTTAAAAGGTGGGACATTCTCCAGGAGACTGGTAAAGTCTATATGCCTTATGTGCTCTGGGTCCCTCCCATGCTTCTGCTCCTATCCAACTGCTAGAAAGGTGGGCAACTGAGTCTATTGTTTGCCACAGGAACCCCTGTGGCCATGCAGATTAAGTGTTGCTCTGGCTCTGGAGGGAAAGGTGAGCTGCAGGCTTAAGATAGTCAGGCTTAAGCTAGCCATCCTGGGCATTCTGGTCACTGTCAATTGTGTGGGGATATGCCCCCTGATTAGGGTGTGGAGTTCTGTAGTCACTTACCCCACATCTGGTCACTGTGTTTGCAGGAGGTTGTTCGATGCCTCAGTGTTAGAGGACCCTGCTTCACATGGGTAGGTCAATGGTGTCAACTCCACCATGGAGTACACTGTGTGAGCATCTTTGTTCTCCCTGGTCTGCTTTCTGATGTATTTTTCAGCTGCATTTCAATTTTTGTTCCTTTGTTCACTTTTTTATTGCTTTTTTCTTCTGTCAAGAAGTTGCTTTTATGGCAGTTTTGAGTTTTATAGTGCCTGAGATGAGGTGTTTCTCTCAGTTGCCAACTTGCCTTCCACTCTCTTAGTCCTGCTGTTCTGCATATATGTATACTATAGAATCTGTGGCATACATTATCCAAAATACTTATGTAAGTTTTCTCAGTGATATTAGACTTTTTCTAAGCAGTAAATTTGTTTACACATCATAAATGAAATTTATATCTTAGCATTGATTGTGTATAACCACGAATAATTGGGATACATGTTATGGACTAGCTATGTTAATTAGTTTTTTACATTTTGTTATTAAATTTAAAACAAAAAGCAATTATAACTAAATTATATACCAAGTATAACATACATACTTAAATTCTTATTTCTAAAACTTAGGTAGTAGACAAAGAAATTCTTACTATAATACTCTGGGAAGACTAAATCATTTTGAAACTTTATCAGAGTCTCAAATATTAATGAAAAATTCCAGTGATGAAAAGTTCTCAATAACATTGATTGATAGAGCTTTTTAAGGGCAAAAAAAGCCATATTTCATCAGAGAGTTTAGACATTGATAAATTCATCACACATAAACCTTTCTGATATTCAGCCCATACAAAAGTGAAATGTTGCCTGTTGTGAGAATTTACAGCCATAATATGAAATTCATAGCCCATCATTTTATTTATTGTAGAAGTTTCCTGAACGCTAGCAAAGTTATAAATGATGAATTAGTCACAAAAATGTAGTTTCTCTTCAATCTAGGCTTTCCCTTAGGATAAAACTAAAAAAATAAAAATAGTTTGGAAAATAATTGTATATTATATTAACTTGTTTTTATAGTGTGATACTTGATTTTATTAGAATAAAGTACACAAGATTGTTATTTAATTAAATAGGTGAATTAATTCAGGCCATTGAGCAATTTCTTTCTTTCTTCTTTTTTTTCTTTTTTTTAGAAACAGTTGGAGTTTCTATATGAAATTTTTATTGTGTAGAGCTATGCAGAATTTTTATTTCAGTTATAATGTGAATTATTAACATGGAAATGAATGTTGAAACAGTTTTTAGAGTAGATTTTATTTTTATTAACTTAAGATCTAATCTAGTATTAAAAAGTGTGTTTTACCTTATATTAATCATTTGCACGAAAGAGATTCTAATAAATATGAGATTCTTATTCTTCCTCTAAAATTATTTTAAGTTTAAAAACATTAGGAATAACATTGAGTAATTAGTAACTAAAATGATGTGCAAATAAATGATTTACTATTGGCAATATTTATGGTAATAGCCAAAAGCATGACTTTTAAAAGAAAATTAAAATAAAAATACATGCTAATAGGAAATATGAGTAAAGTGATTAATTATAATCTAGCAAATTTCTTATATTAAAAATTACAAAATAAATAGTATGCTCCCTAGAATGAAAAAAATGAAGTTTCTTTTATTAAAATGAGAAATAAATGCCATTAAATTGCAGGTTCTTATATATTTTATTCATTTTGATACATTTAAATCTTTCCAATGTATGAATTGGTAACAATTTTTATCATGATGTAAAAATTTAAATTTTACAAAATTAATAAAATTAACTTTAGTCTTAGTCACAATATTTCTCAATTTAAAAAAATGTTTTTCACTAAATCTATTGTCATAAAAAAGAATCTGGGGATGATTATAGATTCAAGTACATTTAACACTACTTAGAAAATAGTTTTAGAACTTAGCAAAGAAGAGAATTCTGTTTTTCAAGGAAATATATAGGTATTTTTAATATTTGAGAAGTCATTAGAAAAAAGAAAAACATAGTA
The DNA here is from genome assembly GCA_004027655.1 of Graphiurus murinus. NCBI lineage: Eukaryota > Metazoa > Chordata > Mammalia > Rodentia > Gliridae > Graphiurus > Graphiurus murinus. The sequence continues at coordinate 8,987 of PVLC010007897.1, read as the reverse complement.
ACCTATGGCACATATCTATAATCACAGTACTTGAGATACTCTAAAGAGAGCATTACAGGTTTGAGGTGAGCATTAGCAACTTAGCAAAACTCTCAACAAGGTGATAAGATATCGGGCGCCCCAGGCTGAACCCTCAGCCATGAGGCCCCAATAAAAGACACCGGCTAAATGCTACTGGTTCGAACCTCTTTTATTATATCTCTCTCTTTCTGGGATCAAGAGCGTTGCACAAACGATAACAAACACAGTCAGAGGTCGTCTTTCCAAATAGTGCTTTTCCTACAAACTTTCAATAACCCCTCTCTCTAACAACCCGTCTTCCACTAGCAACCCACAATCTTTCTTCCCAGGACTTCCCCAGCAACCCGGCCAACCTCTTCCCAACTGCTTCTTCTTCCCAACCAATTCCTCACAGAACTTCTCCCAGCAACTTCCCAGCCCAGCAACTTCCCAACCAGCCTTTCCCCAGCAGCTCTTTCAGCCGCGCTCTTTCTATGCAAGAGGTGGAGGCTTTTATAGCTGCACCGGGTCTAAGCCACGAGGTGTCTCATACAGCTCTCACCTGGCCCGGCCACGAGTCAGGCGTGCTGGTGCATGAGCTCTGGCGTGGCACAGCCCTAGGATGTTATTCACCTGCAGCTGCTTCTGGCACTCTGCCAGGTGCCATCTAGAGGTGAGGTCTAGCCCGCGGAACTAGGCCCCCTGACAATAAGACACTGTTTCAAAATCTAAAATATCAAATAGGGGTGTAACTCAGTGGTAGAATGCCCCTATATTCAATTGCCCATATCACACATGGAACACAATCAAGTAGGAGTTGTATATATAAGATTGAATCTGAGAAAACCATGAAGGTAGAATCAGTCAAATAAAGTGGCCCAATTTCCCGTGGTCCCCATTCCTGATATACTTTTTTTTTTTTTCCTGTCTCCCATCCTCTATCTTTAGCATCATGGAGAATTAGTTACCTAAGTTGAGCTGATAGATAAAGGAAAAACAGATGTCTGCATAATTGCAGACACCTTCTGAAGGTGATTAGCTGAAGCAGTATATCATCTTTCTGGGGTATCCCTAAATGACAGTTGTAAAAGGAAACATCCCAGAGTGTGTACATTTAAGCAATGCATTTAATTGTTTACTTTGCTCAGAAGGACAAATTGCCTGATGTGCAATCACATACTGATTCTTTTCTAGATGATTTTGGTCTTAGACTGAATGCAAATGAAAAATTTATGACAAGGAAGTCTGGGGAAGAGACATGTGGATAGATATTGCTGAATGGGTAAAAATATGAAGGTGCTTGTGTAACATATCAATAGAACCAGTGACCTCAATAGGGGAGAACTTTTATTGTCATGTGGATAAGATGGATGCTTTTTGGGTACTAGTCAAAGTTGTCTTGTAGATGCCAATAGAGTCATGAACATTTTGGCTGTAGAGGCAGAGACAGAGGTTTTACATGTATTCAGCATCATGAAAAACCACAACTAGCCTGAGTAAGCTGATATTTAGTGCACAATCTGCCATCATGAGAGACCAATACTCATTTTCTCAGTGTGGCACCTTTTCCTGTGGTGATCTGCTAACTGCCTTTTGACAGATGGATTACATTGGGCCTTCTCTGTTATAAAATAAGTGGTTCTTTGTTCTTACTCAGATAGAAACCAATTGTGGATATGGACTTCTCATCACTGTATACAATACTTTTATCAAAACTACAATCTCTAGAGCTACCGAATGTTTACTCACCAATGTGTCTGTTTGTTTTCCATAAATCATTATTTCTAATCAAACACTTCATAGTAAATGAAGTATGGAAGTTGGTCTATGATCATAAAATTTACTGGTCTTATCATGATTTTCATCCTCCTGAAGTCAATGGCTAGATAGAATTATAGACTGATTTGGAGAATTCAGACACATTGTCAGCTAAATAGAAAGAATTCGCAAATCTGGAAAAAGTTTATCTGGAGAGGCAGGGGGTTATACACTCTGAGTCAACATCTATTTTTTGTTTTGTTTTGGTACTTATGATTGAACTCAAGGGTATTCTACATCTGGGCTTCACCCCCAGCCATTTTTTTTAAACAGGGTCTTACTAAGTTGCTGAGGGTCTAAGTTGCTTTGACTGGAATATAGGAGATCCCTAAGACATTCCTTAGTAGTGACACGTCCTGTCATTAAAGCAAATGGAAAACTATAACAACCCAATTTAGTCAATACTATTAATGGCTCAGACCTTACAAGAATGAGTTTTTATTTTATTTTATTTTATTTTATTTTACAGTACCAGGACTACACCCCCAGCCCTATTATTTATATATATTTTTGAATATTATTATTATATATATATATTTTTGAAACAGGATGTCACTAATTTGCAAAGAGCCTCACAAAGGCTGGCTTTGAACCTATGATCCTCCTGTCTCAGCCTTCCAAGTAGTAAGATTTCAGGCATACACCACCATACCTGGCTTCATTTATTTTTATTTTTAATTATTTTATATACTTTTTGGTGTATTATAATCTTACATCGTAATGTAAATTAAAATGACAGTGACATACATGCACACAGCACTGGGCAGACTTTCCCCTGACTCTTTCCCCACTCTTTCCCTCTTCCCTATGCAGAGTACTGAGATTGACATTGATATTCTCACATATGTACGTAATGTCGATGGAAACAATGCCTCTATTAATCCTCCCTCTCCTTCCTACCTTTCCCCTAAATTACCTCTTTGGATTCACTGACGTTTCTCCGCCATTAGCTGAAGCCCCTCTTTTATCCCAATTACTCCCTCACTTCCACATTTTAGAGAAAACATATGACCCTTCACTTTTTCTGACTGGCTAATCTCACCTAATATAATGTTCTCCAAGTCCATTCATTTTCTACAAATGACATGATTTTGTTTGCTTAGTAGAATTCTATTGTGTGTATATCCCACTTTTTTTTTTTTTTCCCAGTACTGGGGATTGAATCAAGGGTCATTCTACCTCCAAGCTACACCCCCAGTCCTATTTTGTAATTTTTATTTTGAAACAGAGTCTCACTAAGTTGCAAAGAGCCTCACTAAGTAGCTGAGGGTGGCCCCAAACCCAGATCCCCTATACTAGGAGCCAGATAGTGGTTGGCAGGATCAGAGTCATTGCAAATAGTCTCTGTGAAGGTATTATTTGAAGTCAATATTTTTTAAAAAAATGCAATTATAAAGAAAAAAACTTTAAGAATGCTAGAGAAAACACAAAACACATATAGATAAACTAAGGTAAAAGTTACCAGACATTTCTTACTGAAAATAATGCAATAAGTAAATAGGAAAGCATCTTTAAGTTACCAAAAGGAAAAAGTAAACTGTCAAGAAAAATCTAACCAGTAGAGATATTTTCCACAAACAAAAGTGATACAGACGGCTCAAATGTACAAAAGCTGAAATAATGTAAGAGTCACACTATCCAGTAATATTAAATAAGGTATTCAACTAGAAGAATAATAATACAAAATTGAAATACAGGGCTACACAAAGAAATGGTAAATTCTAAAAATAGTAAAAGCAGGAGATAAAATTGTGTTGAGAATTTGAGGTTGATAAAATTTTAAAAGAACCCTGAGAATAACAAAAATAGACCAATAAATAAAAGAATTATGATGCTATTTAAAGGCATTTTATTTAAATATATATACAAATATTTACTATTAATTAATCAATTTATTTCTACTTACTTATGAATTGTTTCACACATATTATAATACTCACTATAGTTTTAAGTGGTTGAAGTCATTTTTGAATTGCAAATTTTCAGCTTGGATTGGTGGCACATTTCTGTAATGCCAGTACTTAGGAGCCTGAAACAGGAAGACTGCAGGCTTGAGACCAACCATAACAACTCAATGAGGACCTCAGCAATTTAAGAAGACCCTGTTTCAAAATAAAAAACAAAAAGGCCTGGGGGTGTTGCCAAAAAAAAAAAAGTCATTTTTCTTTAGATGCTTATCTCTGACAATACCTAATCCTAAGGAGACTATGAAGTTTTTGGCCTCTATGTGAGATCTAGAATTTTATTTGCTACTTTAAAACTAGGTAAAGACTAGCATTTCTATTTTTATAGCACAATGTAATATAGTGCCAATTAAATGCATTTTTACATATCTATTATAAAAACCATTTCAAGAAATTCACGCTTAGAGTAAAAAAAAACGTTTTACTTATAAACCTACTATTTAGGTTTAGAAAATATTCATTATATAGAATAGGAATCAACTAGGAAATGATTGGTAGTATTTTATAATATTTTGGATAAAATTTAATTTTGTTTTAGACAACTTTAACAGTCTATAATTTTGAATTTAATTAAATAGTTTTATATTATAATATATATTATAATATGTAGAATACAAATGAGATTCTCAGCATTGAAAATAATGTAAACTACATATAACTCATTTTTATTCTTTCATACTTATATGCATTCTACTTATTTATTTTCTTGTCATTCTACATTGGATAGATTTTCTAGAATAAAGTTGAAGTGATAGAGGGAGAAAAAATGTTCTTTTGTTTCCAACCTCAGAGGGCAATGCAAGATTTTCATTTACTTATTATTCACTAGGGTGGGTATATAGATTTTTGTACATTATCTGTTTTATGTTAATAAACTTTCCTTCTACTCCTAGTATTTTGAAGATTTTAATAACAAATGGATCTTTAATTTGCTTAGCTTCTTTCTCTGCAGTCTATTAATATGTCAAATTAGATTTATTTAATGATAAATCTTGAGCCCATCGTATATTCTTAAAATATTTTTTACATGCTTAAAAGGGCATACCATTTTAATATGTTGTCATTTTTACTTATATTTATTTTTATTTTAATATAGCATATATTAAGCACTTTGCATGTTTATGTACAATATTTTATATTTTTCCTGGAGTTAGGAAACTTCATCTAAAACAGATGATATTAAATAAATTGATGCTCTAAGTAATATTTAGGTACATAATATATTCTGAATAAATATAATTTTTACAAAATTATTCATGTGCACTTTTGACCCAATAATTATTATTATTTTTTTTTTTTTGGTTTTTTTTTGGCGGTACTGGGGATTGAACTCAGAGGCATTCTACCTCCGAGCTACACCCCCAGCCCCATTTTTTATTCTTTATTTTGAAACCGAGTCTCACTAAGTTGCGGAGTGCCTCACTAGGTAGCTAGGCTGGCCGCGAACCCGGATCCTCCGGTCTCAGCCTCCCGAATGCTGGGATTACAAGCGTGCGCCACCACGCCCGGCTCCCAATAATTATTTTAAAGTGTTGATTATTTAAGGATATTGTATTCCATACATGGTTTGGGTGTATGGATTGCATAGCTGATACAAAATAAAATAGTAAGAGAGGCTATATATTGTAGTCAATCATTACTACTCGGTAACAGATATCACTAGTTCTGTATTTACAACATTAAAAGTGCAAATTCTGGGTCTAACATTGTACAAAACTTGGAAAAATTTTTAACGTGTCATGAGAAGAATAAAACAATCTATCTTATTTCACATATAGTATTTTCTAAGATTTGGTAACATAATGCACTAAAAAAGGTTATTCTGGTTTCTGACACATAATAAATATATATTCACTTTGTCAGTGACCATGTATTTAATGTCTTTATTTCTGATAGTTACTGGACATAAATTGAAATTAAAGAAAAATTTGTCCTTACTCTATAGTTGATAATGGCTTAATTACTCAAATGAAAATTTGATGAATAAACTTTTATAGCCATTGAAGAAAACCTGTAATTTTACTGAAAGGATGCCTGGCAGAAACTTAAAGCCTGGCATCTTTCTCATGTGTTAACAAATAGCTGAGTGACTACAATCTAACAATCTGTAGTTTAATCCTGAAATGTGTGGAATTATGTGTTTGGGAAGATCCTTCTTTAAAGCATACCTAGTCATTTTTCTAATCTAGACAAGAAATATATTTTAATAAATAAGGTTTTATCCCTTTAGATATTCTATTTTCATAAATAAAAAACATACACAACACTTGTTACTAAATCTAAACATTTAAAAATGACAAGTTTAATCTACATTTTAAAATTGCACATATACCTATATATGTTATATAAATCTAATATTTCAGTGACACTTGAAAGGAAAACTAGCAGGGCGTGGTGGCGCATGCTTGTAATTCCAGTACTTGGAAGCTGAGAAAGGAGGATCACAGGTTTGCAACTTGTTGAGACCCTGCTTCAAATTAAGAATAAAAGATAAAAATATAGCTAAACGTGTATCTCAGAGGTAGAATGCCCCTGAGTTCAATCCTTAGCACTGAAAACAAACAAACAAAAATCTAAATATTTGAGCATTTAACATACCTCAAGAATCACCTGAGGTAGAGTACAGGGGTACTGATGTAACAATTCTGGCCACTAGGTATTCTTGAAAGATACTTTATTCTGTAAATTTTGAATTTTATAAGAATTTTATCTCATATTTAATAACTGAATTTTAGACTTATAATAATACATATAATAGTTAATGTATTTGCAAAACGAAATGAAATTCGACATGTAAGGGAATTTAGAAATGGGAAACAAATGAAGAAACTGATATTCCAAAAAATAAAATTACTTATCCAAAATCACAAATGATTGCCATGTGTTTTGCCTGATTTTTCTCAGCATCCAGCTTTATTAAATTTAGCATTTTGCAAAATTTGCTTATTATTTTAAAGAAAAATGATGGCAAATACAATCATAGTCTTCTTTCCTATAGCTAAGCACATTTTGATTTTGTGTACTTCCATTCATATATATATATATAATATGTTGAATAGTTTACAATATTTTATACATGGTATATTTATTATTTTGCATGTTTTCTTATTCAAAAGCAGGGTTTTAAGATAATCAATTTTTATACATACATCCATAGTTGGTTATTTTTTACTGCTATCAGGGATGTCTTAGGTGCACCTTAATAATCAGAATAAATGGAGACATTGTTGGTACCAATGTATTGATCTCCAATGAGTGACTGCATACAAGCAATAATGCATCAGATAAGAAACAGGTTGTTTTTCTGCATTACCTGTGATGTGTCAGGTCAGGTAAAACGATGACATCAATACTAATTTTTATCACTTCCAGGTGACAGTAGAAATAAGAAAGCTATTGATTTTATAACATCTTAAAAATCAGGAAAAAATCATCATCTCATAAAGAAAGAAATGTTTATGAGCCGGGCGTGGTGGCGCATGCTTGTAATCCCAGCATTTGGGAGGCTGAGACTGGAGGATCCGGGTTCGCGGCCAGCCTCAGCAACTCAGTGAGGCACTCCGCAACTTAGGGAGACCCTGTTTCAAAATAAAGTATAAAAAATAGGGCTAGGGGTATAGCTCGGAGGTAGAATGCCCCTGAGTTCAATCCCCAGTACCGAAAAAAAAAAAAAAATGTTTATTTCAAACCTGGCATTTTTATGATTTATATGCCATTTATATGAAATGTTCTACTTTTGAGACAACTTTTAAAGTAAATGAATCTTTTTTTCTAGAAAGAGCAAAGAAACATAACACCAACAGATCTGCATTATATCTTTAAATTAGGGAAGAATATTGCCCATAAAATTGTCTTTTCTAATTATTTCTGTAAACTCATATTTCTGTGGAGTGAGAAATCTGACCAACTGTGTGAAAACAAAACAAAACAAAAATATCACAGACAAGTTGATTTGGGCATTAACATAAAGGAGCACCAGAAAATTCATGATATCTGATAACATCCACATACAAATTCAAAACAGAGACAAAAGAAAAGAGCAATTTTTTTTTTTTTTTTTTTTTTTTTTTTTTTTTTTTTTTTTTTTTTTTTTTTTTTTTTTTTTGCGGTACTAGGCCGCGAACCCGGATCCTCCAGTCTCAGCCTCCTGAATGCTGGGATTACAAGCGTGCACCACCATGCCCGGCTAGAAAAGAGCAAATTTAAGATTTATTTATTTATTTGGTACTGGAGATTGAACCCGGGGGTATTCTACCTCTGAGCTACATTCCCAATTAATTTTTATTTTATTTTGAAACAGTCTCACTAAATTTATGTGGCTGGCCTCAAATCTATAATCTTCCTGTCTCAGTTTCTCAAGTACTAGGTTACAGGTGTATGCCACCATGCTCAGCCAAAATTTAAGATCAATTTATATGAAAATGAATGTAATAAAAGTACCTTGGTAAGAATGTACAAATAGAAATAAAAAAATTATCTGAAGTGAAAGTTATTACAAAGTAGTGTATATGATAAGTTTTGGATTTTTAGTATTGAAATAAATGAATAAATGGAAATGAACAAAATTCCGCAGAGTATAAGGAACATATTTTGACCAAAATTTTACTTACAAAGACAAGTTCTGTGTGTACTAACATGAGAGATAAGAAAAAGTTACACCAAGGGAAAAAGAAAAAGTAGCAAACTTCAGATGCCAGTAATGAAGGACGATACAGTTTGATCTTGGTCTTTTCTAGGTCATTTGAAGAGAATGGGAATAGACACCTTGGCCATCACATTTTCTTGCAAATTTCATGTCTCTCTTGCTGCTGGCTGAACTTGAGCTTCCCTTCCTTTAACACTTTCACTTGGCAGGTGTTTCACTTCTCCATAGTGCTGCACAGGTGAAGGTAAAAGCAAAAGGGAAATAACATAAGCTAATTGATGCAGTCAATAGTTTGGGGATTTCCGCTTTGGGACTAGATTGTTCTTGTTTTTCGAGGGCTTTGAGCTGTGTCATTAGGTTATTTAATTGGTGGTTTTCTCTTCTCCTTATGTGGGCACTCAGTGCTATAAATTTCCCTCTTAGTACTGCCTTCAGGGTGTCCCAGAGGTTTTGATATGTTGTATCTCCGTTTTCGTTGGTTTCTAGGAATTTTTTGATTTCTCCCCTTACTTCTTCTATGACCCACTCTTCATTCAGCAGTGTGGTGTTCAGTCTCCATG
>PVLC010007896.1:0-61087 GCA_004027655.1 Graphiurus murinus | reverse complement strand
AAGGAAACTGAGTCTCAGAATAAGCAGTCTTCCTGAGGTTCATCTCTCAGCTATTAAGTGGTTAAGCTGAGGTTCCCACCCACAGCTGCCAATTCTGAAGCTGGAAGCCTTCTCATGCCCTGATTCCTCTTCTGTGCTACCCCAGCAGGGTCCCAGCCATGGCCTTCCTCCAGTCCCCAGGGCCTCGAACTCCCCTAGAACCTGACGCTGTGAGCACCTCTGCCCCTCCCCCCACCTTACTTCCTGGCCTGCTGAGGTGCCTGGTAAATGGATATTGGTGAGTAAATGGTCCGGAACTCCTTTGCCAAAGTAATAACAAAGGAGGCTAAAAGTAATTATAAACAAGCTCTGCGGGTCTGTGAAACTGCAGCCCAGGCAGCTGGACCTGTTGCTTGGAGGCTGCCGGGGGACGCGCTGTACGTGTAAGCCCTGGAGGACCTTCTCTGCAGCCTGGCGTCGTTGAAGCCCTCTGTCCGTGAGCTGGCATTTGTCCCCTGCTTGTCCCAGGAGGCAGGTCTCCTGGCTCTAAGGTCTGGGCTCATGGGGTGGCCTGTGATGGGGAAAGTTCCCCGTCACCGTTCAGTGACCACGTGGGGGAGACCTGGTCACGCCCTTCTCTTTTCTCCACAGCCCACACCCCTGTGGTCTGAGAGTGACCCTGGGGGAGCTGGGGCCTGTGAGATATGAGGGTGTACACTTCAGCACGGCACCATAGGAACATTTTCTTAAACATTAGAAAAATAACTTCTAAAAGTCTAGTTTAAAAAAAATAATAATCTCGTGGTAACAGTGCAGGACTTGGGAGCCGGGTCACCTGGAGGGAAGGAGGCCCAGGGGTCTCGGCCAGGCTTCTCTGGAGCTGTACACTCAGGATCTGTACTTTTGCTCTGCTTGATACCTCAAGAAAAAGTCTTTACAAGAGGATCACAGGCCCTTATTTAGTGGACCTGCGTGAGGTTTCTGCAGACCTTTAAGTGAGGTGGCGGCTCACCCCCACGCTGAGCGCCCGCTGGCCCAGGGCTTGGAGGAACTGGGTTTCTCTTTATAGCAACATTACCTCTTTCCTGAATCTCCTGCAGCGCCAAGGCCGCCTTCATCTTGCCCTTCAGGGAGCTTAAAGCCACTTCTTGCTATCCTCCCAGTATCAAGTATGACTTTTTTATTTTGTTAGTTTTGCAAGTGTCATGGTGTCCAACCTATAAATAAATCCAGACTCCATAATAAGAAAACTATTTGACATTTTGAAGTTGTATGAGAACGAGGGTGCTAATTACGGGTCTCAGTTTGAATACAACTGATCCTACAAATTAACCCACCACTGCTTCCCAGGGGCTTCTCTCTGACATCCACTCCCAGAACGAAGGATAGGCTCTGCAGAACGAGGATTGGCCACCAGGAGTACTGGTGGAGCCTTAGGATTGATCATTGCGAGAGAATTCTAGTACCGATCTGTGTTGTCAAAGTGACTCCTGTGTTGTATCCCATGTGGTAGTCTGAATGTTGTGGAGTCTGAATGTTAAATGCTTTCATAAATGCACTTTTAATAAGCAAACGGTATTAAATACGCTTATGAACGTATACCCAAATTTAAAAAAAAAGTTTTGGACACCAATACTTGGATTGTTGGCAGTGAGTATTATATTCTGTAGCCAGGTTTAAGTTTTGTGGGGTTTTTTTTTTTTTTTTTGCAGTATTGGGGATTGAACCCAGGAGCATTCTACCTTTGAGCTACACCCCCAGCCCCATTTTTTTATTCTTTATTTTGAAACAGGGTCTCACTAAGTTGCAGAGGGCCTAAATAGCTGAGGCTGGCCGTGAACCTGTGATTCTCCTGTCTCAGCCTCCCAGGTACTGGGATTACAAGCATGTGCCACCACGCCCAGCTCAGCTTTAAATTTTAAAAGTATTACTCTAGCCAGGCATGGTGGTACACACCTGTAATCCCAGTGCTTGGGAGGCTGAGACAGGAGGATCGAAGGTTTGAGGACAACCTCAGCAATTTAGTGAGGCTCTCATCAACTTAGTGAGACCCTGTTTCAAAAATAAAGTGGGTCTGGGGGTATAGCTCAGAGGTAGAATGCCCCTGAGTCCAGTACAAATTATTTCAGCTTTATTTACTTTACTTTTTGCAGTACTGGGGATTAAACCCAGGGCATCATGCATGCAAGGCAAGTGCTCTCCTACTGAGTTAGATCCCCAGCCTTCAAAGATGTTATTATTGTTGTTATAGTAGTAGTAATAGTTGTTGTTGTTATTATTTACGGTATTAAACCCAAGGACATTTTACTTCCAAGCAAACCCTCATCCCTTTTTACCTTTTATTTTGAAACAGGTTCTCCCTAAGTTGAGGGTCTTTCACTAAATTGCCCAGACTGGCCTTGAACCTGTGATCCTCTTTCCTCAGCTTCCCGAGTAAAGTACAAGTATGGGATTACTGGCATGTACCACCATGTCCAGCCAAAAATATTATTTTAAAATTAATTTTTTGGTAGGGTGCGATGACGCACAACTGTAATTTCCATACTTAGGAGGCTGAGACAGGAGGATCTCAAATTCAAGGCCAGCATGGACAACTTAGTGAGATCTTGTCTCAAAATAAAAAATAAAAATAAAAAAAGACTTGGGTTTAACTCAGTGGTAGAATGCCCCTGGGTTCAGTTCTTAGTAACACACACACACACACACAAGCTGGGCATGGTGGCACACTCGCAGTACTCGAGACTGGGACAGGAGGATCACAGGTTCAAGGCCTGCTTGAGGTAACTTAGTAAGACCCTGTTTCCAAATAAAATAGGGCTGGGGGAATACCTCAGAGGTGGTAGAACACCCCTGGGTTCCATCCCCAGTACCACACACAAATTTTTTTTTTTTTTTTGTATATAAGCTCAGGACAAATTAGTATATTGGTATATTGGCTTTAACATAGATTAGCAATATGAAAATTCTTTGATTAATGAACAGATTTGTCTGTCTTATTTTTTTTTTTCAGTACTGTGGTTGGAACCCAGGGGCATTCTACCTCCAAGCTACACCCCCAATCCTATTTTTTATTCTTTATTTTGAATCAGGGTCTCACTAAGTTGCGGAGGGCCTTACTGAGGCTAGTCATGAACCTGGATCCTCTGGTTTCGGCCTCCCAAGTGCTGGGCAGATTTGTTTTTCTGATTTAGTACGTAGTAGTGATTGTTTACATTAAAAGCTAATTTCTAAAATGAGTATTTTTATCTTTATATAGTTATTTAGTAGTATACTTAGAAAATTAAGAAAGTTAAGAAAATGGGAAAACAGCAGAAGGTGGTATTGATCAGTTTAGAAAATGAGTCACAAGGAAAAATATTAAATCTCGTGTACCATTTGTAGGGTAATTTTATTATTACCTCTACCTAATTTAAAATTAATGAAGTGAAATAATTCGTGTGGAAGTGTTTTGAAGATGTATGGGCCTTTCACAAAGGAAAACTAAAATCACTAATTTTTAATTAGTTGGGCTGAATTTCATTAAGAACATTTCCAAAACCTAATTAATCACACAAAATGCACATGTCTTTTTTCTTTCATGGCTGTTTGTGTGTGTGTGTGTGTGTGTGTGGCGGGGGGGACCCAAGGCATTCTATCTCTGAGCAATTCCCTCAGCCCTGTTTTTTTGTTTATTTTATTTCAAAGCAGGGTATCACCAAGTTGCTGAGAGCCTCAATAAGTTGCTGAGGCTGACTTTGAACCTGTGATTCTTCTGTCTCAAGCCTCCCAAGTACTGGGATTACAGGAGTGCACCACCACTGCCTGGTTGTGGCCACTTCTTAAGAAAATGCTTGTTGACTCTTCTATGTGTTTCTGAGAAGTGACGTGCCTTGTGCAGGCACCATGGTCCTTCTGATAACTTGGGGTTATGAAATAAATGTCAGCAGTTGGTGTCTGTGGATGATGCCAGCTACTTTGATGGGCAAGCTAAGGCCTAAGCAAGCGATAGGGCTCCTTTTTAACTAGCTCTCTTCTCTACTTTGACAACAGTGGTGATCCCAGCACTGACATATAGACTGGAAAATCTGTTACTCTATCAGCAATAATTTAGGGCGTTTCTCTCCTGTGCTTCTCCCCTGCGGAGTGATGGGGCAGCTGGGAAGCTCTGGAAACTCTTTGTAGTTCTAGGAAGCGACTGTAATACAGACAGGAAAACTGGCATGAAGCCACCAACCCAACCAGGACCCTGGCCATAGGCACAGCCGGTGAAAACGAGACTGTCGAAGGTTTCCAGCCTGTGGTGCGTAGACTGCCTGCATCCTTGGGTTGGGGTCAACAGTCTTGCCAGGTGTGGTGGCACACGCCTGTATTCCCAGTTTTGGGGAGGCTAAGACAGGAGGATCTCAGGTTCTAAGCCAGCCTCAGCAACTTAGCGAGACCCTGTTTTCAAATTAAAAATAAATAAATAATAAAACAGGGTGTTAGGGTGTAGCTCAGAGGTAGAATGCCCCTGGGTTCAATCCCCAGCACCAAAACAAACAAACACAGGTAAAATAAAGCAGGATCCTAGTGTTCATCCTGGATCAAAAGGAAAAAAATAAAGAACATCACCCAGACAATTTGTAAAATTTTTAATGTGGTCTACATGTTAGATAAGTGTCTTAGCAATATTTAACTTCTTCAGTGTGATCATTGTACCATGCTTATGAAATGTCCCTGGGAGATTGATGCTAAAATATTTCAAGGTAAAGGGATATCTCTAGCAGGTGGTTCAGAGATGTGTGTGTGTCTGTGTGGACACATGTGTGCAGGTAAGAGGGAGAGAGAGAAAGCATACATGGCAAAATGTTAGCAGTTGAATCTAGGTGAAAGGAGGCATACAGGAGGTCTATTTCTCTTGCAACTTTTTTATGTTTTAAAAATTAACTTTTTAAGCTTTTTTCTTTTCTTTTCTTTTTAAGCTTTAAAATGCACTTCCCCGGGCCTTCAAAAATCATTCTGGGTGCTTAGTAATTTACATTTTTGCAAGCTGTCCAAATTGATTCCCATATACATTAATTTTATTGAAGGCGCTAGTTTGACAGTCATTTTAATCACTTTTTAAAGTCACTTAATCATTAAGTGTGTATCTTTACAGTTTACTATCAACAGTGCTTCATAAATGAAAAACTCTGCCCAAATATTGGTAAGTTTTACTTTTAACTTCCTTCAGAGGAGTTAACGTTAAGGGACACTTCTGAACTAGAAGCTGTGCTTGCTGAGCAGGTGTGGTGGCACACACTTATAATCCCAGTATTTGGGAGCTGAGACAGGAGAATCACAGTTGAGGCCAGACTCTGCAACTTAGCCAGATCCTGTTTCTCAATTAAAAAAAAAATTGGCCTGGGGGTCCTAGGGGGTAGAATGCTCCTGAGTTCAATCCCCAGCACCCCCCCCACCACCACACACACACCTGTCCTACATCACTTGCCAATGGCGGTGGTTGGGGAGTGTGGTTCATGTTTCCTTATCAAAGCACCACAAAGCCCTGAGTGACTGGCAGGAGTGATTGTTAGGGCCCTGCCTGGCCCCTGGGAAACTTGGTGGATGCAGAATGCAGCCCAGCTTCTATGTGTTCATAGCAGAATGGAAGAGAAAGCAATGCTAGTGCCATCTTAGCAGTGGGTGAATGCATTTACTCTTCAACACATGAGATATTGGTATTTGATGAGAATTGCGCTTGATATGATGAGTCATCGCCTCACGTGGCTGATGGCACATGTTCTTTTCCAGGATAGAAATGTCCCTCTGCAGCAGATCAGTCATCTGTTGGGGCTCATAAATAGCAAAAAAAAAAAAAAAAAAAAAGTGGGAGGAAGAAAGAGCTTTCCTGAGTTCACTAGGGGGGAAGAGCTAGGAAAAGGGAATCGGCTACAGAGAAGGCCTTATGTGCTGGGCAAGGGCTTCCTGAACCAGACTGGGCTGTGAGTGATACTCAGGAAGAGCAGAGCTGGGCTTCCCTTCAAGAAAGCCAGGGGCTGGAGGCAAAGTGCCTTCCTCTGGTTGCCACTAGGTGGTAGCATTGGCCCAGGTCAGCTTGAAGGCTGTGCTATTCAGGTTGGCTCCTGCACCAAGCCCCCCAGGGTTCCTTTGCACAGGTAACCCACAAATTGGGTGTTTAAAAACCAAGATGCTTTCTTATTCTTCATCCCCCCCCTTTTTTTAAACTGAAACTTGCATTCTTGAGTTATATGTCTGAGTTCCTTGTTTTTAAAAACAAGGGGTATGGAATTCGTTTTACTTCCTTCTAAAATGATTCAAATGGAGTTGGGTTGGTTTCTCACCGGTGTGCACTGCTCTCCCCTCTTTCAGTCTGCGGTTCATTGGCTTGTGAAAGGACAAAGTTCCGCAGAGCAGCATGGAAGCAGACCCGTAAGAGGTACAGCAGCAGCATTGCCTCATCTCAGTCTCCAGCTCTAGGGCAGGCAGGAGCAATGGTACTGGAAACCCGGACCCAGCGGTCCTGCACGCCCAGTGCATGGCCATTTGTGCCAAGGTGCTCTTCTTTTTGGTTCCATTGATTTGTAGAGCATCTCAGACGTTGGCCACACATCTGTGACAACTGCCCTCAACTCTTAACAAACTGCCTTTAAATGTATAAAAATTTCAGAAAGGAAACACTTATACATCTTGTAAGGTGCTTGACATCAGGATAGCTCTACAAAAGCTAAGATCTATAGTTGGGAAGCGATAGCATCAGGAATTTCACGTAAATGAAGCGCCTTTTATTGGGTACCTCCTATGCATGCGTCCTGCATGATGTTGGGCACATCACATATGCTACATCGAACTCTCCTGTACTTCCTGAACCCCTCCTGTATGCACAGTGAGATGTTGCCTCTTCCTCTGTTTTCCAAGTTATAATCTTTGATTGAAGACTTATCTTCACAGCAGAAACTCTATTGCTAGTGTGCAAAAGTCATCCTAAAGCTATAACTGTTTGGGTTTTTAAATTACGCAAAGAATAGGCATGGCTCCCGTGCAGTAACTGACATCGGCTGCGGCATGGTCATTTGTGGTCACAGAAGCCAGTGTGTTCCTGTTTGCATTGTGGCTTTGTTTAGAATTGAGAGGCTTATAAAGGAAGCCATAGAAACCCTGAGTTCCCCAATTGCTGTGGTACAGGAAACAGGGCAATTAGTCAGCCTCCATTGTCCCAACCAGATTGTTTAAGATACAGTTTCAAGACAATCTGAAAACACCACATGGCTTGATTATGGGCTTGTTCAACATCAGGCACGCTCTTATCAAGGTTTGCCTCAGTAGCAATTATAGGAAGAGCATTTCTGTGGCTTTCATAAAATATCTTTTTACAACATGGTTCTTAAGTTCCAAGCCCTTTACATCACAATCAGAGATGGATGCAAGGACAAAAAACACTGTCTCCCCTGGTCCTTGGTCTACTTTATTTGATTAGCTGGCTGCATGACCAATGCTGGGAACCATCATTAACCTTGGTTAAATTCATGGGTACCACAGGCCCCACACTGTCTGAGCTATGAGGAGCCACTCAGGTGAGGAGCAGTTTGCAAATCCATGCCTGCTGTGGGCCCTTCAGCCCGTGTGGCTTTTATCCGGAGGCTCCTGTTGGAAGTTGCTGTCGGTTTCCTGTTAGGGTCATAGTATGATCACTTCTGCTTTAGCTGCTCTGCAGAACGTCGCCCAGCTCTGTCACATGTACCGCACAATGAATGGCTTAGGGGCCAGGGAGCCTCTGTTTAAGTCTGACCTGAAAGCCCACTGCTCTAGCCCTGGACTGTGTGTCCCTTCCTTTGAAAGCCTCCCAAAGGAAATGGCATATGTGCCACACCCAGGATGCTGAATCACCTTGTAGGGTGGGACCAGGGCAGGTGTTCTCCAGGTGATCCTGATGTGCATCTCCCACCAAAACCATACTTGTAATGATTTCCTTGTATCTTTAAAAAAAAAAAAATTTAACCCACCTGAGATTCTTAAGATAAGAACCAAACAATGAAATTGACATTTTAAATTCAGTGTGGGTTAAAGCATTATAGAACACATTTGTTGTCTTTTGATAACTTTTTGTATTACTCAGAAAATGCAACCCTGTTTCTGATGACATTTTCATTGAAAAGGGCAAGGTGGAGGTGGCAGGGTGGGTGGAAATTTGTAAGTGATTGAACATGTTTCTTTGCACTGCCGGTCCCAGGAATTATTTTTATTAGTACTTGAGATTTCCTGTCCTTATTTACAGAAGAATGAAGATCTATCTGGAGCTCCTTACATATATTGATAACAGACCAAGCACACCCCTGTCTTCCGGGGTATGCTTTCTATGCAACTGTCACTTCTTTGTATTTTTCTCTTCCTGTACCCATTCTGTATCTATAGCTCTCTGAGGCTTGATTGGCAGGCCTCCTATCTGCTTTGTCCTCTTTCCTTCCAGAGCTGAGGCACCACTTCTTGTGTGTGTGTGTGTGTGTGTGTGTGTGTGTGTGTGTGTGTGGTACTGGGGATTGAACACAGGGGCATTCTACCTCCGAGCTACACCCTCAGTACTATTTTTTTATTCTTTATATTGGAACAGGATCTCACTAAGTTGCAGAGGGCCTCACTAAGTAGCTGAGGCTGGCCTCGAACCCGGATCCTCCGGTTTTAGCCTCTCAAGTACTGGGATTACAAGCATGCGCTACCACACCCAGCTCCCCAGCCCTATTTTTAATCCTCTATTTTGAAACAGGGTCTCACTAAGTTTTGGAGGGCCCACTAAGTATCTGAGGCTGACTACAAACCTACGATCCTCCTGTCTCAGCCTCCCAAGTACTGGGACTACAAATGTATGCCAACACCTGCGGTTACTACTTCTTGCTACTCATTTCCAGGCTTTTATCTCTGGCCCTGCCCTGCCCTTGGATGCTGATTTCCCAGTCATCTGTGACGTGTTCCTCATAGGGTAGATTCTGGATCAATAGCATGGGCATCACCTGGGAGACTGAGAGATGCAGGCGCTCAGGCCCCACCTAGACCTACTGGAACCAGAGCCTGCACTTTAATAAGATCCCCAAGAATTCTGCATGTAGCAGTGGGAGCAGCGTTAGTCCATGGCACATCTCCACTCTACCTTCAGTCTCCTCCCATTCTTCGCTCCTGCCCGCTCCTACCCACGATTTCTATCAGGTTGTACTGATGATTTTCCAGACTGTAAATTCACGGCTTTCGTTTACACTTATTCTTCCTTCCACTTATTGATTCATAGAGATTCTCAATGGCCGCCTACCAGAGCCAGGTGATAAAGAGATAGTGAGCAAATCCGTACCATCATACCGTGTGATTCCTACCCTCACAGAACTTGGTGTCTGATGGGAGCAGCAGCTCTCAAATTGGGATGAGCACCGTAGAGAAAGCCTAGACTACAAATATCTGACTTGGCTGAGGGGGGCCTGGGATGACTCACTGAGGAAGTGATGCTCATGTGGAGCACCGAGGGCGAGTAGGGCCTAAGCAGATGAGGAGGGGCAGAAAGAGCCCAGCTCCAGAACGTTGATGGAGAATTCATAACACCTACTTGCTCTTAAGACCTTCGTCTGTATTTGCCCTTCCACCTCACCCTGTCAGATTTAGTTCTTCCCCATTCTTCATGCTGAATTCACTTTTCAGGACTGCTTGCTGTATTCTTTGTAGAGGCCTACACCCTTGGCCCTCCCACCTGAATGCTATGATCTTGTGCTCATTTGGACTCCTTGTCAGTCTACCACGCCACAGTTGAGTTCACTATAAAACCTGTTTCTTTACTGGTCCAGAATACCATGGTCAGATCTTAAACTGCCCTCTGAATTCTTCCTTATAAATATACTCCTCTAATTTTTTTCTCTCTCTCTTGCTTTCTTTTTATTTATTTATTTTTTGTACCAGGAATTAAACCCAGGACCTCATACAGTAGAGCTCTACTGCTGAGCTACATTGCCAGCCCTTTTTATTTTATTTTGAGACAGTGTCTCATTTAGTTGCCCAGTGTCTCATTTAGTTGCCTGACTTAGAACATGTGATCCTCCTGCCTCAGCCTCCCAAGTAGCTGGGATTACAGATCTGCATCACCAAGCCAGAGTGGCTTGCTCACACCCTCACGCCTTCACCCCCTCCCTTCCTTCCATCCTAATATTAAAGATAACATTGTATTAGTTTCCCCCACTATAATGAAACACTCAGCACAGGCCATGTATAAAGAAAAAAAGGTTTATTTAGCTCAGTTTTAGAGGGTCAAGGGCATGGCACTGGCATCCACAGCTCCCAGCTGGATCACAGTGGGAGCAAATGATTGCATCTCAAACCAGGAGCAGAGGGAAAGAGGACAGACAGGGTCAGGCTTGTTCCTTTTATAACAGCCCTTTCAAGAGAATCACCAAAGGGTCTCATGAGAAATGCCTCACACCCCCAACAACCTAAGGACCTCCCGCTAAGCTCCCCCCCCCCCAGAGGTCCCACCACCTCCCAGCAGCGCCACCTGGATGGCCAAGCCCCAGCCACAGTGGACCCTTTGGAGACCCAAACTATACTGAAGGTGTAGCCGACTTACAGATAAACGTATGCTCATGAACGCAGTGCTTGATGCACTTTCACACAGTGAGTACTTAAGTCTCATCAGCGCCCCCACCAAGACAGAAGGCTAAAAGCATCCCAAAGACAGCCATGCTCCCTCCTGGTCACTAACCCCAGGGGTGACGGCTACCTGCCTTCAATCAGCATTGCTTAGTTTCGTCTGTTTTTTATGTAAGTGGAATCGTGCTATAGGTGACCTGCTGTGTCCAGCTCCTTTTACTCAAGGTAGCATTAAAGCAATTCTTTCCTGTTGCTGCACAGAGTGGTAGCACATTTCGTTGCTGTAGGATAGATAGCCAAGGTGTGACTGTACCACAGTTGACCCATTTAGGCCCTGTAGGTCCTGTACAGTTCGGGACTGACTGACTTGAAGATTCTCATACGTGTCTTTTTGTGAATACCTGTATATTTTTCTATTGGGGAATCATGCCCAGGGGTTGTGTGTTGCGGAATGTGTTTATGCTCAGCTTGGGAGACACTGCCTAGCAGTTACCCGAAGTCATCATGCTGATGTATATTTTCTTCAGCAGTGCGAGAAACCCCAGTGGCTCCATAGCCTCCGGGTTTTGTCAGTCTTCAATTATCGGCCTTCTGGTGAGCATGTGGCTATGTGGTTCTGTTGGTTTGTGGTTTTACTTTGCATTTCTTTGGGAACTCGTGGTTATTACGTGTTCTCATTTTCTACAGGGTGGCTGGTTCTTTCTTGCTCTTAGCAGTAGGAACACTACTTCATATAGTCTTTGAAGATCTGCAAATTGCATTTCTCTTCTCCCACCCTGTGGGTTGCCATTTTACTCTTCTAAATGTTGTCTTTTAAGAAATAAGATTCCTTAATTTGAATATAATCCAACCTAACAATACATCTTTTCATGTTTTTAAGTCTTTTTTATGCCATGCCTAGTTCTGTAAAACCTGAGGGGTAGAATACATAAATATCTAAGACACTACAGCATAAATTTAAAAAAAATTGTGAGCCTGGGAAGTCAGAAGAAGATGTAGACCTGGGAAAGAAGACAGACAAATAAAACAAGCCATGTCATTCTGTAAATGTGTTATAATTGACCAACAAATTTTGTTTAGAGCTTAGAAGTCAAAACTCAAATGGAAACATGGTTTTTATTCAGTTCTCATTACCTATAAATTCCTTAGACAGGATTGTGAGTATCAAAAAAAATGTAAAAAGTCACCAAAGAGCTGGATGTGGTGGAACAAGCTTGGGATGCTGAGACAGGAGGATTGCAGGTTCAAGGACAGCCTCAGCAAATAGTGAGAATTTCATCATCCTAGCAAGATCCTGTTTTAAAATAAAAATAAAAAGGGCTGGGGATGTAGCTTGGAGGTAGAATGCCCCTGAGTTCAATCCCCAGTGCCCTCCCAACACACACACACACACACACACACAGTCACCAAAGAGAATACACAGGTTACCATAAAATGATAACAACAGTAGAAAGTAAGAAATGTTTCTGTAATCTGTAGATGTATATACTGGAGTGTGCTCCTTTAAGGTGAGCTTCAGAAAATCACATTTGTTTTCCTTCCAGGAGTCTCTTGATAGATGAATGATAAAATTCTCTATATTTAAGGGGAAAAAAGAAGCTGACTGGCGCCTGAGTAGGCTGTGAGACTGTCACAGGTAGCTAGTAATTTGCATATGAAATCACTAACAGGTATATCTTATGTTACAGGTTATTCAACGATAGTTATGACCTCCCGGTTACGTGCGTTGGGTGGAAGAATTAATAATATACGCACCTCCGAGTTACCCAAAGAGAAAACTCGATCCGAAGTTGTCTGCAGCATACGCTTCTTAGATGGCTTGGTACAGACCTTTAAAGTTAACGTAAGTTCTCTACAGTTTTTTTTTTAATGCTCCTAAGAAATAGTTTTCATCTCTTGACCTACAAAATGAAAGAAAAAATTATTTTGAAGTGAAAGCTTGCAATTTCAGGTCTTGTAAGTTGAGGTTGAACTGTAAATACTCCTAAATACTTTGCCCGTCTCCTTTCCCCCTGGCCTTTGTGACCGGAACTGTGGGACCCTGGGGTGTTACTGCTTCCGCACCGTCCCTGTCCACTTCCTGAAGCAGAGCTGGTTCTCGCATGATGTTGCCTGTATAGGCTTCATTAGAGCCCACATCACGTTGCATGTTTAAACATAGGTATAATTATTAGGTTATATGTCACCCCACCGTGAGCTCCTTGAGGACAGGGAGGGTGTCCTGGCACAGAGCCAGGCACACAGCAGGTGCTCGTTAAGTGTGTGAGTGGGTGGTGGGTCACGAGATGGTCAGCTTCATGGCAAAGCTCGTGGAGGTCCTGGGTCCTTCCACCTAGAGCCCTTGGCAGAGCCCGGGCTGGGAACGAGGCTCTAGACAGCCAGCAGCAGTTGGGTGTTGGAATAGTAGCGCCTCCTGTTGGCCACCCACTCAAGCCTGCACCAAGGCCTGTCTTTCCCATCCTCTGACCAGTCCAAAGGAGTAAACACCAACCCAGCATCTGTCCCAGCCTAGAAAGCTCAGTATGCAGCGAAAGGTGTCAGAAGAGTGGCTGGACCAGAGCAAGGACTTAAAGCACAGCAAATCTGTCCCCTGCATCTCCACCCACGAGTTCGCCTCCTGTTGACCCCAAGTCACTAGGGACCTGGGTGCAGGCAAGAAGCCTGCACGTGACGGATGCTGTATCTCCTTCCACACCAGGGGTGGATCAGTTGCCCAGTGCTGTGGCCGCGGGCATTTCTCCCCAGCAGCAGACAAGACTCAGGTCATGGGAGTTTGAGTCCCTTGCCTGGCAGAGGGCGGGAATGACCCGTGGAGAGATGTTTTCCAGGGACCTACCCGCCCCCCCTTCCTCTCGCCCAGCCCTGCAGCTCTTCCCCAAGTCAGGGAATCTTTTTTTTTTTAGGGTAGGGACGTTATCACAGTAAGAAGAGAAAACTCCAGCAAGGGAATTTAGTTGTGTTGTTAGGTGTCTCCAGAGTCTAATTAGTGGGGTAGAACAAACACCTGTGACATGCCTGTTTTGTTGTTTTTCCCTTGGTGCTGGCTGGAACCCAGGGCCCAGGGCTAGGCAGGTGCTGCACCCAGCCCCCGCCGGTGCGCTCCTCCACACTGCAGTCTGCAGAACCACTCACTCCAAGTGCTTTTGGCAGGGTCATGCATGTTTTTCCGAAAAGCAACTACTTTGGTCTTTTCAACGTGTCTTTTATACAGGTTCCTTTTTTTTAACATAGTCTGCTATAGAATTCTACAATTAAGCCCTACGAAAGTCACAAATGTGTCCTGATGCTGTAAACCGACAGCTTAATGAACGTCTGGTCCCTTTGGTAAAATGTGTGTTTATCTGTGTTGCAGCTATTCCTCAACCATATACCTTCTTCCTGATGAGAACATGAATAGTTGCTAGTATATACTTCATTTATTCACTCAACAAGTGTTTACTGAGCCACTATTATGGGCCAGTCTTTGTCCTGGGTACAAAGAATGTAGTAGTGAGCAAAACAAGACAGTCCCTGCCCATTTGAAGTATACATCCCTGTGGGAGGAGATGAGTGGGGCTAGCATTTGGTAGATGTGGTAGGGAAGGCCTCACTGGTACGACGAAAGAACCACATGGTTATCTGCAGGGACCACTTGCCGTGAAAAAGGGATAGCAGTGCAAAGGCCCCGGGGCAGGAGCCCGGGTAGGGTGGTTGCAGGACAGTATAGACTCCAGTGTGTCTGTGGTGGAATGAGCAAGAGAGAGTATAGCAGAAGATAAGGTCAGAGAGATAAACAGGAATGGGGATGGGGTGGGAGTGGGCAATCCTGTCGAGCCTCGTAGATCATTCTGGGGACACTGGCTTTTATACTATGTGAGGTAGAAAGCACTGGTTTGGACAGAGGCCTTATGCAGTCTGACTCCGGTGTCGCTCTGGAAGCTCTGTGAATGGAAGCCAGGGAGAGAAAGCCAGGAGCCAGGCTGAGAGCCTGCTCTAGCAGTCCCGGGAGAGATGCTGATGATGGGGCCGGGCAGGCTTGTGGAGGTGGCTAGGAGTAAACCAAGTCTGGAAACACTTTGAAGATGGAGCCAATAGCATTTGCTGATGACTGGGATTTGGGGTGTGAACGACTGAGAGGCCTCAAGGTGACTCCAAGGTTTTTGGCCTGAGCAACCTGGCAAGATAGAGTTGCAATTTATAGAGATGGGAAGGGCAGGTTTGGGGATGGAAATAACCAGTTCTGTTGCAGCCGCGTGAAGTTTGAGATGCCCATTATCTGTCTCTGTAGAAATGTGAAAATCATATTAGTAATACAAGTCAGGAGTTTAGGTGATGGGGCCAGGCTGAGAATTCAAATGTGAATTTTACCAGGGAAGAGATGGAATTCCAAGCTGTGAAACCAAGTAAGATCCTCTGAGAAGTGAGTAGACAGGAGATAGGGATGAGGCCTGACATTGAAGGGGTGCAAAGATGAGAGGCAAGTTCTAAAGGAGGCTGGAGGAGACCAAGCACGAATATCTGAGAAACACAGGTGAAATGACAGGAGGAGGAGCCACCAGCCCTGTAAGGATAAGGCAGGTTCCCATGCCATGATGATCATGAGAAGCCTCAGCACAGGGCCTGGCCCCTGGGGAGCGCCCAGAGATGCTCATAGTCCTCGTCACATCGCTGTTGCCTGAAGCTTGCAGCAGCCTGTTCCAGGTCCAGCTCAGTGGAACTGGAAGGCCCAGTGGCAGCTTGGCATACCCCTCACTTCTTACTGTGCTACTTATGGGGATTGTTTGCCTGGACCATCTATGACCAGGAGCAGGCGTCCTCAGGGAAGCTGATGTGGACCTCAGTCATTCCTTCCCCAGTCCAGGAGCCAGCCAGGAGCTGGCAGTGGTGACCTCTTGTGCCATGAGGGCCTGACCTGTTCTTATTATAAATGTGTCTTTGAAGCCAGGTGTGGTAGAGCACACTTGTAATCCCAGTACTTATTTGGGAGGCTAAGACAGGAGGATCGCAGGTTCGCGGCCAGCCTCAGCTACTTAGTGAAGCCCTCTGCAACTTAGACCCTGTTTCAAAATAAAAAATAAAAAATAGGGCTGGGGGTGTGGCTCAGAGGTAGAATGCCCCTGGGTTCAATCCCCAGTACCAAAAAAAAAAAAAAAACCCCAAAAATAGTGTCTTTAATGATGTGTTATTTCTGAGGACCGGGTGAATTATGCAGAATTGATACCTGAATGTTTGCATTACGCACACCAGAAGGGATGTGGTGGGAAACTTGAGCTCTGGGATCAGACCTGAGCTGGGCAGTCCGACATTTCCGGGTGACAGCACAAGACACAGAGCTTCTCGATGCTTCTCTTTGCCCACTGTCAGGGGAGATGATGACTCTTGTAAAATTGCCACAAAGATTGGACACCACATAGAAAAGTGCATATGGTATTATATCTGGCTGCTTATAGGCGTTCGATAAATTATAGTTGTTAATAATATATAACAAATGTAATATGACGTCATATATAAAAATAATTCCAACAAGGGGAGCCAATAGTTCTTTGATGCATTAAAAAAGCATCTCATGGCCAGGCATGGTGGCACATACCTGTAATCCCAGTACTTGGGAGGCTGAGACAAGTTTGAGGATTGCAGGTTTGAGGCTAGCCTCAGTAACTTAGCAAGACCCTGTTTCAAAAAAAAAAAAAAAAAATTAAATGGACTGAGTCTATAGCTCAGAGATAGAGCTACAAATCCCCAGTACAAAAAAAAAGACAGAATCTCAGTTTGGAGAAAGGGTATCTCCTGATTTGGAATGCATGGACTGAATCATTCCACACCCATCAAGATTCTCTCATGTCAGAAAAACACATGCACACAACTCTTATTGCCCTCCCCACTGGAGTCCCTCCCCACTCCCCTGCAAGTCTTTGAGATTGGAATTGGCAATTTATAATGTAAAATAACAATGCACCCAATTGTGTGTGTGTGTGAGAGAGAGAGATAGAGATATAGAGATACTGGGGATTGAACCCAGGGTACTCTACTTCCAAGCTACATCCCCAGCCCTATTTTATTCTTTTTGTTTTTGAAAGAATCTCACTAAGTTGATAAGTCTGGCTGAGAACCTGTAATCCTCCTGTCTTAGCCTCCCAAGTACTGGGATCACAAGCATGTACCACCACAAGCGTATACCACCATACCCGGCTGATGCACCCAATTTAAAAAAAAAAAAAAAAGATTCTCTTGTGAAGGATGGTGCCCTGGCTGGAGGAAGCATTGGGGGTGCCCCGGGGTAGGAAAGGGTGCACGTTCTGGAAATGGGCATGTCTCATGTTAGCACTGCCGACCAGATCTCATGAGGCCGGCCTAAAGAAGTTGCTGCAGAAAGGTGCTGTTACCAAATCCTCCTCATCCTGCTCACTGTGGCCTATTTTCAAGTACATTACCTGCTGTCAGACACTCAAAAAAAGAGCTAACCTGTGCTTATTCTATTCCCTGTCTATTTCTGACTCATATTGTCCTTAAGTTAAATGGTTTGGTTCAAAGGACCCCCCGAGAAGCTGGCCTGTTAAAATAGAACTTGTGATCTCTCAAATGCTCTGTGCTGTTTTTGCAACCCTCCCTCCGACCCACCATGCCTTTGTTTGTGCCAGGCTCCAAATGCCCACACCCCTAGAGGGAGAGGGGTGACACTCAGCTCTGTCAACCTTCCCAACCCAGACCAGGGGTGTTCTCCCCCTGTCCCCAGGTGAAGCTGACCGTCTCTGTTGCCCCCTCGAGTGTATGCTGGGCCTGGTCAGTTCAGAGCACTGGACAGTATCTGACACTCCATGGTGCACTTGCTGCCTCCACAGTCAGGGCAGGAAGAGGATGCTTATTGTGACTGTCCCTGTGCCCACACCATGCCTGTCCCATAAACACCGAGAGGTGGAGGCCGCCGAATCCCGCTCTGGAGTGAAGTGTGGCTGAACATCCCCACCGGCTTCTCACTTCACATGACGGGAAGCAGCGAGGCAGATAATCCCGAGGGGTGACACAGGCCAATTCCCTCTGAGGGTATTTCGAGTGGCATTCGAGTATTTTTAGCTGTTAGTGGAGAGTTTTCCTACCCTGCACACACTTCTGGGTTCCTGCAGGGGTAGGAGCGGTAGACACATGCTGAGCAGCCAACAGAAACTGACCTGGGATTAGCGTTTGCAGTGGGTAATCCGTGGCCAGGTCATGGTGAGTTTACTGCAATTATAATATGTGGGTTTTCCAAGTCATTTGAAAACCTCAGCTAGAGCTGGGCTTAGAGGCGCACGCTTGTAATCCCAGCATTTGGGAGGCTGAGAGCGGAGGATCCAGGTTCGCTGCCAGCCTCAGCTACTTAATGAGGCACTCCACAACTTAGTGAGCCCCTGTTTCAAAATAAAGAATAAAAATAGGACTGGGGGTATAGCTTGGAGGTAGAATGTCCCTGAGTTCAATCCCCACTACTGCAAAAAAAGAAAAGAAAACAAAACAAAACCTCAGCTTAAGGGGAAGGGAGAAATCTTAGAAAGTTAAAGTAAATTAAACTTACATCATCTTAAATCATATTTTCTTAGTCTGTCTTAAGCCCTACTTCCCATTTACATCCTGTGGTCTTGTAACTTGGAATTTATGAATGCTTTTGTTACTGTAGGAAATGTGTGTGTGTGTGTGTGATATCTCTCTGAATATTTTAACTCCCTTTTGCCTATGGCTGAGATGTCACTTCTAGTTCATAATTCATTTTCGGACTTTTCCCACTTGGTTTCTTTTTCCCCCTAGAAACAAGACACTGGCCAGTCGCTTCTGGATATGGCTTTCACCCACCTGGGCGTAACCGAAAAGGAGTATTTTGGTTTGCAACATGGCGACGACTCGGTGGACTCCCCTGTAAGTGCCAGCCTGTACGATGTACCGAACTTCTGCACGGGTTGGTTTTATAGCTTATGTTTTCTTACCCAACAGAGATGGCTTGAGTCAAGCAAACCCATCAGGAAGCAGTTAAAAGGTTGGTGTGATCTTTTCATTTCAGTTGAACGCTAGGTGTGTGGGACCTGTCTCTCTCCTCCAGTCTTCAGGGTGCCTGTAACCTCTGCTGCCTGGATTCCAGGGGGCCCAGGAAACAGGGGTGAGCCAGCTTCTCCCTTCTGACGTGTGAGTTAGGAGACATGCTGCCAGGTCCCCCCTCAAGGGTCCTCTCCAGCTCTTTGGGCAAGGAGGGGGAATGTGAGAGGAGGCAGTTCAGAGCCAAGGAACCACATTTTTTTTTTTAAACAAGGAAGGAAGGAGAAGTAGGATGGTAGCCAGGTTAGGAAAGAGAGACAGACAGATACCAACCAACCCCTCATACTTACCAGCAGCACAGTTATATTCACCAGAAACTGAGCCGTAGGCAGACAAGGTCATACACATAAATGGTGATTCTTTAAAATACTCCTTCCCATCCTGAGTGGACCCCAGTGCTCTTAGTGACTCCTACCCAGGTGGACGCCCATGCCACACCTCACCCCCCCCCCCCCCCCCCCCCCCCCCCCCCGCTCTGACCTGTCATCTGCCTGGTTTCCACCTTGGCACCGCATGTCCCAGGCAAACCTGGCAGTCTGCAGGGCCTCCTCGTGCCTTCCTTCACTCTGTTCCCCATATCTAACTTTTGCTGTTCTTCAAGGCTGCTCAGACCCCATCTCCTCTCTCCCTAGAAGCCCTGGCTCCCTCTGCCTTCTCTTTCACTGATCCTCGTCTCCTTCATGGCCGACCGCTGTTGCCCTCCTCTCACGGATGCTCGTAGTTCAAGTTGCTTGAGGTTAGGACCCTTGCTGCATTCTTCTCTGCATCCCTTGTGGTACCCGACACACCGGAGCTGGCAGCAAATGGCAGAGGGGTACTGGGCAGGTGGATTTATCTACACAAAGTGTGCACACACACATGTACCTGCTCCCCCCCCCCAACCCCGGGCAGAAAGGAGTAGCCAGGTCCTCAGGGTTCTCACCTGCCATGGCTGTGCCCTTGGTGTTAAGGAGTACCAGGGGTTCCCCAGAGCCCCTTGCAGATAAACATCTGTCCCGATTTAATTCACAGGAATGAGCACAGGACAGGTGCTGTCAGTTATTTTCTCACACTGGGCTCTAGAAATTCAGTCCAAGTCAGATTCTGAGACTGCCCTCAAGTATCTCACAGCCAAGTGTGGAAAGAGACAGGAGGAGAAAGAGTTTTATGATACACTAAGCACAGGATAAGGTGCAGTGGGTCAGCACAGAGGACAAATAGACAAAGAGGCTGCACTGACACAGTACTGACACAGTAATGACAAGTTACAGAATGGGGGACAAGAGGTGAGAGCACTCCAGAGCATCCCTGATGTGCCGGTGGTGGGCCTGCACACTGAGTTATAGCGCCACCTACTGGTACCCAGACGCGTGTACAGAAGTACTTGCAGGTGCAGGCTCATTAGGGATTCTTTAAATACCAACCCGAGGTGAATATACAAGTACTAAAGAGAGGGGAGGGCGGAGCCCGGAATGAACCGGGGCAGAAGAGGAGATAAGCAGCAGGATCAGCGAGGGGAGCAGGCTGGACAAGAACTTGAATTCAGAGAGCAAGACAGTGCTAAACACATAGACGGGACCGGTACATATTTACCAAGCGCTGGAGAGGGGGTGAAATTGGCAGGAAGAAGATGTTGGGATCTTAGCAACACACTCTTACCTTCTGTTGCCATGTCTGTCGGAAGGAATGGACTAATTTTATCCACACGAGTGAATTAATTGACTCTTGGTGTTGAAGCAGAAGCCCTGTTTGAATATGTTCCTTGGTAATATTCACTAGCACATCAATCATTTAATATGCTCTGTATGAAAAGTATGAAATGCTTTCTGGTGTAAAAGCAATTTTGAAATGTGGCAGAGTCACAAACCCCGGTGCTACCATTCTCTAGCCATGTGACCTCACGAAAGTCACATCTCTAAGCCGGTTGGTTTATCTCTAACATGGAGTTATCCACAGCAACCTAGCCTGCTCATAGTCATGGTGGTGTTTAAAGTCTAGAATGTACAGGAAAATGTGTGAAAAGTACAAATGGCTATGTAAATGCAAGCTATTCTTTGTGAATTGCGTGTGATATGCTAATTTAAACAATTCCTAATAGAGACAACAGAGTGCATTGTTTGAGCACAGCCTAAGTTAAACATGTAGAAGGTACGTAGAGATGTCATAGTCTATGCCGTGTAGACTTGGAGGTTTCTAAAACAGCTAACCAATGCACTGGTCATTTGAAATGAACTCTTTTATAATGGAAAGGTCGATGGTTGAGTGAAAAGTACATCAGTTATGGGAGAGTATACATTGGCTTTTTTAAAGGGAAAACTTAATTTGTTTTTGAAAAATGTTGTAGGAGGTATCCCCTGTACCCTGCATTTTCGAGTAAGATTTTTTATACCTGATCCCAACTCACTGCAGCAAGAACAAACCAGGTAATAACAATTTTCTTAAAGTTTTCTATTTAGTCTATAAAAATGAGTAATCACTAAAAATGTACTCTTCATTTTATAATTATGGCCAGATAACTTCATTTGGGTATAGTAGCTGCATCAGTAATCATGATCCAAGTACAATCCAAGGTACATATGTTGAAATTGTAATTGGTGAATTAGTTTCCATCTGGGGCCTGTGTCTCTCACCTCCTGACAGTTTCCTGCACACTGGCATCCGCTACCGCCTCCCTGTCGGGCCTCCCACACCCGCGGGCCTCTCCCAGCTGCTGAGCACAGCCTGCTCTTGGGATGGAAAGTCACCGTCCATGATTGCAGGCTGGCTTTAGGAGACATATTTGTAGAACAGCCATCCACAGGCCAATAGCCTAGTATCTCTGAAAGGCTGGAATTGAGGCCCTTGAGGGTGACAAGACATGGTTGTGATCAGATTTTTTTTTTAAAATCAGATCCCAGTTTGCAGGAGCTAGGAGGGAGAACAGGCTGGACCCAGCTTGTCTGCACAGTGAATCAGCAGGTACAGGAAGTGTGTGAACCAGATAAGGGAAGAGGGCCCAGATAGGAGCTGTTTACCCCTCAGGGCCTGGAGTTGGCTGTCTCTGGTTGGTCCTGGCTGGTGGGTTTTCTGGGTGGGGAACAGGGTGTTTAGAATGGAGGGGACAGCACAGGAAATCTGTTGCTGCTGGCACGTGAACTGTGCCAACAACTTTCCCTCCCCATGGCAACACTAAGCCCTTTTATTGCCATCCATTTATTTTTCTCAGGGAGGGAAACAATTTCACCAGGAAAAGGCGATGGACGTTTTAGGCTCACAGAATGCTGTTCTGTGCTTGTTGTGGCCTTAGGACTCTCACCAGGGAGGCGCCATTGACGCAAACATAGAGCGCTGTCTTGTTTTCCTTTTCTTCTTCTTTTTAATAGTAATCACACGATCACATCTTAACTTTTCATGTGTTTAAAAACCAAGTATTAAGCCAGGCATGGTGGTGCACACTTGTAATCCCAGTACTTGGGAGGCTGAGACAGGAGGATCGTAGGTTTGCGGCCAGCCTCAGCAACTTAGTGAGACCCTGTTTCTAAATAAGAAGTAAAATTTAGGGCTGGGGGTATAGCTCAGAGCCAGAATGCCCCTGGGTTCAACACCCAGCACCAAAAACAAAAACCAAGTGTTAGTCTGTTATTCTTATTTTGCCTGCTTCGGGCACCCGTTCTCTCTACCACAGCAGGCGTGGCGGGTTTGGCTCTTTGCCATTCTGTTAAATTTTAAGCTAGTGTAAGAGAGGCCCCATGTGACTCACTGACTCACTGGGTGGCCAGGAGGAAGTGCACGTGGCTAAGAGCCCCCCCCCACCTCGTCACCCTGGTCACCTGGGGACAGGGTAGAGACACTCAGTCCAGCAGGTAATTTCATAAGGACACAAAGTTGGTGGCATAGCCTATATGAATATGTTTTAAATGACCCCACAAAGGTTTCCTCAAACCACTACTAAAATCCTGTTTGAGGGTGCTTTACAGTGACATGGAAAGCCAGGCACAGAGGTGTGCACCTGGAGTCCCCACTCCTCAGGAGGCTGAGGCAGAGGGATCACTTGAGCCCAGTTCAAGACCAGCCTGGGCAACATATCAAGACCCATCTCAAGAAGAAATGACATGAGTTATATATGTGTAAATGTGTAAACATATGCTTGTGTATACGCGTGTACATCTGTGTGTGGGAGCTTAACCACTGGGTTTTTTTGTTTTGTTTGTTTTTTGTGGTACTAGGGATTGAACTCAGGGGCATTTTGCCTCTGAGTACACCCCCAGCCCTATTTTTTATTCTGTGTTTTGAAACAGGGTCTCACTAAGTTGCTGAGGCTGGCAGCAAACCTGTGATCCTTCTGTGTCAGCCTCCCAAGTACTGGGATTACGAGCATGCCCCACCATGCCTGACTTACCACTAGGTGTTTTTAATAGCCAGTGTATGTTTCATGTGTTTTGTTTCACAATGCAGTACATATATGTACATTTATGCATGTAAATTACTGAAGCAAACATTTTATAAAACTATAGTAAAGCGCAAAACACACTGAAGTTTTCTGTTCTAATTTCTTTTTACACTTTTATTTTATTTTATTTTTTGGTACTAGAGATTGAACCACGGGGCATTCTACCTCTGAGCTACACCCCCAGCCCTTTTTATTTTCTTTTACTTTTTTGAAACATGGTCTCTCCAAGCTGCTGAGGGTCTCACTAAGTTGCTGAGACTGACTGGCCTTGAACCTGCCATCCTCCTGTCTCAGCCTCTCAAGTACTGGGATTACAAGCGTGCAACACCATACCTGGCTCTATATTCTTTTTATAAAAATGCCAGTTGTGCTACTAACTTGGTTTTAGTAGGAGCTCATGGGCTCCGACCCTGAGTATGGACTGCACGGCCCAAACTAGTAACTGTCCCCACCTTCCTGCCTCCTGCCCACAGGGCTGGAACCCCAGGTTTGTGGCACCCACTGGGCAAGGTAGAGCTCTCTAGTGACAGAACTTGAAGGAGAGATCCCCAGGGCAGGCCTAGCCCAAGACTCCCTCTCCAGTGCCCTCTCATCTTTGGCTGTCCACCTGTGTACTCCTGTGGGAGCCACCAGACTTTCTGCTGAGCCTGCCTGTCACTTGAGGGGCATCTGAGGAAGCTTAGGGTCTTCAGGGTAGAGAGAAGACTCAGGGAGAAATGAAGCCACTTTCAGGTCCCCTCCGAGTAGGAAAGGGGAATTAGATGTGCTGGGTCACAGATTTGTGGCCATTGTGGGGTGCTAGAGAGAGGCAGATTTTAGTTCAAGATGAGGAATAGACTCTCATTTCTTTTTACCTTGGTCCCAGGTAAAAATTGATATGTCCACATGTCTCTTAAAATTCACTGATTCAGATCTGGCACTGCACTGCCATTGCCCACCTCCCCTAAGAGGAGTGGTGCCCCCAGCAGGGAGCAGGGGCCAGCTGTCACTTCCTGGGATGTGGGCACCAGGTTTCTCTGAATGCAGCACCAAGCCAGCAGCCATGCCTGTGACTCCTACAGAGCTGGTGGGCAGCCAAGACTGCCAGATCTTTATCTTATGCTGAGTCAGGATCCCACCATCAGTTTACATCTTTTTATATATATATATGAACGATTTTTACTTGTATCCCTAGCACATAGCATCTTACTAGGTTCCAGCTTTGCAATCTGTCCAAAAGTGAGTGAGTTATCTTTTAAGGAAACTTGGCTCCCAAGAGTCAAAGGCTGTGTATGAGGTAGTATTTATGGGTTGGTTTGTTTTCATTTTTTAACCTTTTAAAGGATCTAGGTAAGGAGACACGCATTGTTTTTTTCTAAAGTTGAGGTCATGGATGGTCACTCTAAGAGGTGACATTACATTTCCAAAGTTAGGCACGCCAAATTTGTCTTGTAAAAACTTTCCTTTATTCTAATTTTTAAGTAAATGTCTTTTTTCTTTTATTGTGAGCCTCCACAACTGCTGTTTCTATTAAATTTAGATCATTCTAAATAGAACTTGGTTTACTGGAGATCTCTAATGAAAATTTAAGCCCCTTCAAGATTACCTTCCGGGTCTCCCTAAGTTTGGGTTGCATTGTACAGTTCTACATCTTTATGTGTGATTCCATGGGGTTAATTCAGAAACTTTGTTCAGTCTATAACAAGGTGGCATTTGGTGAATGGTGATCTCAGGTTCTCATTCTCATTTTTATCCCTAGGAAAACATACCAAATTCTTGGGCTCTTCAGTGAGAGCCCAGATTTACCAGTGGACTATCTATAACTCCCTTCCCTCTCTTCTTTCTCTCTGTAGCATTGTAGGAGGAGAGAACACTTAATTCTGGTTGAATGTCAGCTTGGATAAACATAGAAACAAACCAGAAAGGACTGATTATGTTCTCCCACACAGAAAAGAGAGATTCCAACACCAAATAGGCATGAATCGGCACATGGACACAACACCGTCTTTCCATGCCAGGTGCTTAGCCTGTTATGGAGAGTTGATGATGATTATAATCAAAGTAATAACATCAGAGTTATGGCCTAGATCCTAAGCTTTTTTTTTTAAAATCATTACACATATAACAAATTTATAGCATACTGAGATTTCTTTTTCATGCATATCCAGATTAAAATAAGACACAGCTAGCCAGGCATGGTGGTGCATGCTTGTAATCCCATTACTTGGGAGGCTGAGACAGGAGGATTGCAGGTTCACAGCCAGCCTCAGCTACTTAGTGAGGCCTTCTGCAACTTAGTGAGACTCTGTTTCAAAATAAAGAATAAAAAAATAGGGCTGGGGGATGTAGCTCAGAGGTAGAATGCCCCTGAGTTCAATCTTCAGTCCTGACAAAAAAAAAAAAAAAGACACAGCTGACTAGATAGATACGAACATCAATTTCCTCATCTGTAAAAAAAAAAAAAAAAGTAGGGATGCTGGAACCTATCTCACAGAGCCATTAGGAGTCTGAAGTGAGGGGAAAGGTCACAAGGCCCCACGCACAGAGCCCAGAATCATTCAAATATGAGGCTCTCATATTGTTGAAAGCATTCCCCTCTCAGAAAGCCAGTCCCCTGGCATTTATCAATCTGAAGGAAGAGGAGAATGATTTGTTTGCATTGCCAGAATGATCTCCCCCCTGACCCTGAGCACCGCCCTTATTTGTATTAGATTTCAAGAGGTTTCCCTTTTGTCGTCTTGGCCAGACCCTGGAATGTCAATCCCGTTTGAATCTGGGTTTTAAAAAAGAGTGGGAGTTAGCGGCCAAGTATCACATGTGTGCCATGTTCCTAAATATAAGCGTCTCCAGGGTGCTGCCTGGTCTGCACAGTGCTGCTCACGACTCCCAGTGCCCATCTGTCCTGGGATAGCCACATAGACCCACAGACTTGTCCACAAAGCAGGTTGGGGCTTCTGAAGTTGCGCCTGCTGGAGGCTCGGAGGTTCTGGCAACTTCTCACTTATGGGTGTTTGTGCTTTCGCTCCGGCACCCACAGTTCCTGGGACACAGGAAAAAAACCAGCTGGGTGTTTGCACCACAGCCAAGGAGGAATCTTCACCGATGCTCCTCCTCGCAGCTTCACGCAGAGGGAATGTGGGTGTGCATGTGGTGGTGTTTGGAACAGTGGCCCTGGCGGTGCGTGGGGGCTGCTGTGCTGAACGCCTGTGAGTCCCAATGCCCTGTTAGGAAGGCCCAGGCTGAGGGCAGGGGCGGGGGCGGCGGCAGGACCAGGGGTGCTGCCCATCATTGGCAGGCTGCTTCCACCTGTGTGTCTGTGCTCAGCCCTCCCTAGGAAGGCCTGCAGTGGCTGCAAATGGCCCCTGCCAGTGGCCACCTGGGGCAGCATGCTGAGCAGTTATTACCAAAGGGGCAGCTTTGCAAAGTGCAGAATAGCACCTGATACCTTGACACCTGATGCCACTGAAAATGCCAAAAAATGTGTTTTATGTATTTTGTTTTGCAAATGTATATGTCTTGTCCTTGACTCAGCAAAAAAAAAAATATATATATATATATATTCTTTGTTTATTTCAGTCTGAATATGAATTAATGAAAACAATTGTTTCATAGGCATTTGTATTTCTTACAACTGAAGATGGATATTTGTGAAGGAAGGTAATGAGACTTTTGCCTTTTTCTTTTCCTGTCAGACTACCCACATTCCTGGTTTTAATCTAATGAGCGTGCCCTTCTGGCAACACTGTTAAATCTAAACAAAGGCTAGATGTGGAAAACGGAATCCTGCGTGACATTAGACTTTGGACATCCGTTTTTAACTCAGTCTTCAATTTAGAGAGGCTAAGAATTGATTTCATGTTCTATTACAAAAGATATGCCTATCTTTCTGGTAAAGACTAGAGAAATTTTAAAGGCAAGGAGAGGCCCAGAGTGTAAAATGGGTTTCATTCAGGAAGGCAGATCAGGCCTAATTTAGGTCCACCTCCAAGCCTCCCAATGCCTCGGGATGATTCACTTTCTCTAGGGGAAGGTTTTTGCTCAAAGGCATGAGCATCTGCCTGGGTTCAGCACTTCCCGAGTATCCCAGCCATCAAGGTGGTTGGAAGCTCTTCGAGAGTAGCCCAGAAAGGCAGATGAAATTCCAAGCTGGGGGTCTCGGAGCTACCTCCTCCAAATCCTTAGCATTTTCTTGCCTTATGAAAGAAACAGCAGCAGGTAAACTGGTGGAAACAGCCACATTTTATTCCACCATCTTATTCCCTCACCCCCCCCCCCCTTTCCTCCTATTGCTTAGTCATCAGAGGCCACCAGCTACTGGTTATGAATGGCAGTCTGGTTGTGGCAGCAAGACAGGAGCCCATGTCGCGATTAGGACCAATATGGGCAGCAGAGACCACAATTGTCGAGGGAATTTAGGAGCTCCTTCTATTGGTGGGGACTAGAAGAGTCTTTGCGGGTTGCTGAAATGAGCCAGAGTTGGGGTTGGATCCCCAAGTTCCAGCAGGAATCTAGAGTGGCTTAAGAGAAGACAGATGCCCCTGGGTAGGGAGCGCTGCCTCTTGTGCAGCTTTAGAACCAGCGCACCATGCCCTGGACAGGAACGGGAAACCCTAGAGGGCCCACCAGATTAGTCAGTGAGGTGGGATGAGTCACAGCTTGGGAACTTCAGGAGTTGCCATGGAAACAGCATGTTTTCTCCACTTCCTACTGGGTTGCTGGGAAAATGCTTTTAAAATCTCAGTGCCACCAAGTGCTGCTGTTAAGGCTATCTCCGTGACCAGCTCCCTCCCCACCCTGCCCTGTCCTTTCCCAGGCTTCCACCCAGCAGTGATCCCTGCCTGTAGGTCTGCTGGCAGAGGTCCTGGGCAGACCATGGAGTCAAGGGAGTGATCCGAGGACTCAAAATCTCACTAAGACAGGTGGAGTCATTGGTAGAAATAGGATGTTTGAGAGAACGGTGAGTTTAGAAGGAAGTAAGAACAAATTTACCCTGAGTCTGTAGGTCTAGCAGGTAGTGGAAGACAGGCAGACAGATCATCGAACCCTGTGGATAGATCTTGAGGATGGTAAATAGATGTAGGAGTCTTAGGTAATCACAGTCAATTAACTAAGGAACTGCAAGTGTTAAAATTCAAAATACTTTTTTACTTTTCCCTTCTGAGAGGATGTCACGTTTCAGAAAGGGGGTAATCAAGAACCACAGTCCCTAGGACCCAGGGATTTAGTCAGAAAGCCCTAAGGAAACCCTCACCTCTTTACTAGAAAGATTAGAAGGCCACTCATTGATATAAGAGTACAGTTTTCTCACTTTTCCTCTTAGGGATATAAGCCTGACATTTCTTGACCAGCCAATAATATATATATATATATATATATATTTTTTTTTTTTTTTTCTTTTTGTGGTACTGGGGATTGAACTTGGGCATTCTACCTCCGAGCTACACTCCCAGCACTATTTTTTTTATTCTTTATTTTGAAACAGGATCTCACTAAGTTGCGGAGGGCCTCACTAAGTAGCTGAGGCTGGCTGTGAACCTGGATCCTCAGGTCTCAGCCTCCCAAATGCTGGGATTACAAACGTGCACAACCATGCCTGGCTGTGATGCATATTATTTTAAACATGGAAATTTATCTTTTCATTTTAAAAAGTCCTTAGTGTGCACATTTATCTTTAGTCTTTGAGATTGATTTGTATCATAAAGTTCTATATTATGATTCATGTTGTTCTTTAATGGTTAATCCAAGAAATAACAGGCAGGTACTGCCCGTGATCTGAGAGCATTTCGGGCCTCAGATTCTCAGGACTTTGCTAAGGTGCTTTTCTCCTGACAGGTTGACCTGCCCTCTGAACTCCGCAGTGGTTCTCGCATCCTATGCAGTACAATGTAAGTCACCAAGGGAGCGTCGCACGGGTGAACCTATTGTCCTGATTAGTGTATTGAGAAAGTCACCTATGCCTCTTCTTTGAGCAAGTCCCTCTTTCCCAGGAACCCTGTGGGGCAGCCTGTCTGGCTGTCTGAATAATCCCGATCTTCCCTTCCCTTACTTTCCTGCCTCAGCTTGGGGATGTTGGATTAAGGAAAGTGGTACGGGGGAGAGGAGTGGATGAGCACTGGTGTGGTGTTTCCTCCCAAGGGACCCCATAAAACAGCAGACAGCTATCCCACATGGCATTTTCCAGAGCCTTTGCCCAGGTATTTGGATTTGATCTCCATATAAACCCCACTGGAACAATATTTATGCTGGTCACCTCTTATAAACATGGAAACCGAGACCCAGTTAGGTTAAGGAATTTGCTGGACGTCACTTCTACTGCTTGCCTGGTGCCTGTCTAAAACACTGCTGAGAGCTTATGAATTTATTTTTAGAGCTTCAGTATAGCTAACAGGTTATGTACTGGTCTACAACTGTGCTATCCAATAGAGGTGTAATGTGAGAGCCATATATGTAATTGTTTTCAAGTATCCAGTAAAATGAAACAGATAAGATTAATTTTTGTGTGTGCGGTACTTGGGATGGAACCCAGGAACATTCTACCTCCAAGCTACACCCCCAGCCCTTTTTTATTTTGAAACAGGGTCTTGCTAGGTTGCTGAAAGTCTAAGTTGCTGAGGCTGTCCTTGATCCTCCTATTTCAGCCTCTCAAGTACTGGCACTATACGTGTACGCTACCACACCCAGCAAGAATAATTTTAACATTTTACTTAACCCAACATATTATTATTTCAATATAATTTCAATATATAATCAGTATAAATTATTAATGAGATATTTTTACATTTCTTTCATATTAAACCTTTGCAAAACCAACCATTTGGACTAGCTGCACATGGCTCATAGCTACCATATTGGATAGAAAAATCCAGATGAAATTTTCCACCAAGGTGGTTTAAACTGGAGTGAGGATCTGCACGTTCAATAAGTGCAACTATGTTGAGCATATATTCCAAGTCAGGTCATGGGTGTGCATTGTAGAAAGAGTGCATAGTCAGATGGAAGAGAAATACCAGCTTCCAGTTAGTTAACTGTGTGACATCAACATTATATACCACCATGTTACTTGTGTACTGCTGTGTAGTAGCTCAAGACTTAAGAAATCCTCTCTTCTTTCTCATAAGCCCCAAGTCATCCTGGCCTGGTACCACCTTGACCAACTGCATGGTAGACAGTTTAGGAAGCAGGGCTCAAAAGAAGCAAAATAACAAAGAAGGCTATCAGTGCGGCCCCAAATCTGCCCCAAAAGAGCCTCTGAGTTGAAATTGGAGTTGAAAAATAGCAAGTAAAGGGCTTCTCTAGCAGAGCAGCTTGAAACTTGAAGCACCACACCTTGGGAGCCTAGGATGGACCCTCTCTTTGTTGAGTAATATAAAACATATTATCAACCAAAAGAAAGCATGGAACTTAAAAGTCAAGGTAGTTTGCACATAGCACTTATTTCCTTTTCTTTCTGCTCTAATTAGCTTTTGCATTATTTGTGTTACTTCCCCACAATAGGAAAACATATTGCTTAGGAGTTTGGGTCATGTAGAGTAAGTAGATAAGAGGAAGAGCTATGGTCAAGTCTACTAACTAGCAGCTGAGAAGCAGTGGCAGGTTCCTTCTCAGTTTCCTTATCTGTTTAGTGAGGATAAAACGTCACCCATTTATGGGTTGTCATGGGTATTAAGTGGGATGACGTCGTTGAAATCAATGTGGAAACCACCCCGTGTTTGCAAATGTTTGTGCAGCCATTTAACTTTGTCTCCCCCTAGTGGTTAGCATGGAGCTTTGCACCAAGTAGCTCAACTCTGGGAAAAACCACCCGACATGGAGGCCCTTTGGTCACTTCTTAAGTTCAAAAATGTTTGTCAGTGACTTGACTAAAGAGAGAACTTTGCAGTTTATGTTTGGAGAACAGCACTGGGGTTGGGGATAGATAACAGATCATCCAGGAGGATCTCCCATGAACTAATAAAACCAACAGGGAAATTAAATAGGATTCTGGTTTCAGGCTAAGGAAAGTCTTTGTAGCATTGGGAGGCCTTTGGGGACATCAGCAAATGGCTGGCAACACCTTGCTGTCCTGGCAGGCAGGCAAGCTTTCGGTATGGTAGGGCACTAACAGAGGGCCCTCTGATAGGTGATCCTTTGATAGAAGAAGATCTGTTTTCCTCCTGGACCTCAGTGTCTTCCCCTGAGGAATTTGAGAAGATTCTGATGTTTTCCTCACTGGGTAACCTGTGCCCGGGCATCTCAGTGATACCCCATGGACACTAGGATCCACTTACCCACACCTGAGAAGACAGAGCATAAGAGCAGTTGTGTGACAGAGCTCCAGAGCCTCTTGGTTGGTTTGGTTTGGTTGTGCTGGAGATCAAACCCAGGGCCTCCCACATGCTGGGCAAGTGATCCACCTTTCTCCTATTTTTATGGAAATATAAAAACTGTCTTGAGAAGGGAACTGGACATCCTCATGCCCTTCCCATTGTTCTTTTCCCAGTCTCTTTAACAAGAGCCCAGATACACAAATGGTTTCGCCCCCAGGACAGTCATGTGTATTTGTCTGGGTTGGGACTGCACAACTCTCAAGAATACTGATCACCACCTAGACACCAGCTCTCGTGTCTGCCGACAGTAGCAGAGGGCTTCCGGGAGAGAGATCTCTTGGGCCAGGAGCTAGTTTGGAAATCCTTCCATAAAGCCTTCCCCTTCCTTTTCATTCTGTGGCTGCAGGTCCTCAGAATGGTTCTGTTGACAGCTTCAGCATCTGTCTCCTGTCTTCTGGCCCTCTCCCCCCTAGAGTGTCTTTCTCCCTTGGAAGCCTGCCACTCCTTTGCCTGGGCCCTAAGCCACGCCCACCCCTCATCCCTGTGGTCCCCTCTCTCACACACCTGCCTGAATCTCGGGGTGGGTTGGGTTGGCATTACCTTCCGTTTCCAGAGCCCATTTTTGAGAGCCGGGTGGTCCAGCGTTAGCCTCATCTTGGGGTATGACAGAGCCTGCACATGATTGACATGTGGCGCACGGCATTTCCCGGTTCCCTTCTCTCTCCTTGTCCAGGGGTTTGAGTGCAACTGCCGGGCTGAGCAGAGTGTGGAAGACGTGTGGCTGAATAGGACCTAGATCCCAACACCATCTCCCAGCATTTTCCATGTGCCCTCAGGGAGAGTGGGAATTGAGTTGATCTTGTGTGCCAGTACTTAGCACTTAGCACCCGGTGGGCGAGGGTTCAGATGAGAAGCGTAGAATCTGGAGCTAATGAGAAGCTGCAGTTTATGTGGTGGCAGAACTTATCAGAAGAGTATCTCTGATTAATGTTTCCCTTGTATTGCTTGTAAGTGCAGGCCATACTGAAACGGCAAAACTGATTGTGATTTCCCCCTCATTTTGTCTTAATAGCTCGATTTGGAGACTTTAATTCGTCCGTACATCATCCAGGCTATCTTGTTGACAGCCAGTTTATACCAGAGCAGAACGATGACTTTTTAACCAAGGTGGAATCGCTCCATGAGCAGCACAGGTGAGGGGGCCCGGTGGCCTACTTTGGTAACTCAGATTGGGTATTTTCAGACACCGAGTCCCCTGGTGTTTGGTGCAGGCCCTCCTTCCTGCCTTTGGCTCATGATCCTCTTTCAAGATGTCGGGGGCTTTTGAACCTCTGAGCTGTGACGGTGGTGGATATATTTGACAGAACTGGCATTTCTATGGAGTGCAGAAGCGGAGGGAGGTGGCCGCTGTGTTCCTTCTCAGGAACGCTTCAATCGATTCCTGAAAGAAAAACCTGCTTTGAAATCTGGTTGTGCCACAGATCGACCCCACCACGCAAACCTTTCAGCAATTTACCACTCTTAATTAAAAAGGCCGCTCCTTCAGGTGTTGTGGGGCAGAAAGAGAAGCGAACATGAAGTGCCAGTGGGCTGGATGCTCAAGGGTTCAGTCTGTGAAAACTGCGCATTTCTGGTATGGAGCTCCGATCTTCAGCTGCCTTGGCGCCAGGCTCCCCCAAATAGAGGCGCCCCGTTCCAGCCGCCTCTTCCCTTTCCTTGTCTGACTCTAAGCTCCCATGGCAGCTGTTCAGTCCATGTCATGCTGACCCAGAAGGCCAGCTCTCAGGGGACCGCTCACTTCTTGAGAAGGCCATAAAAACAAAGGGCAAGCGACCCGTGTACCATCTAAGGAGGCGCTGCCAACCTCTCTGCCAGGATTACTCCTCTGGCAGAAGTCAGCTTCCTAAAATAGTCCAGGGCCAGCGGCGTTTGAAGTTGGAGGCCACCACTAAAAGAATAGACAAAGGCAGGAAGATCTAAAGATTACCTGTGAACTGAGCAACTTGGAGTGATCAGGACAGGAATTCTGCAAGGTGACGGTCTTCTCCAGCCGAGGACCGGGAGCCCTCAGAGGGGAGCACTATTTAATAGGGAACCAGGGAGCGGGATGAAGTCACATTCAGTCGACCTGGTCCAGTGGAATTTAGAGCTAGATTGTTTAAGAGTGGTAATGTAAGGCATTTAAGAACCTTGGAGAACTCTTACCAAATTCTCTAGTTTCTTTTTTTTTTAAGAGTTGGGGTTAGTATTCCCTGTTTGTTGGGTGAACTCTGCATCTTCTCGTCTTTTTCTGCAGCGGACTAAAGCAGTCAGAAGCCGAATCTTGCTACATCAACATCGCGAGGACTCTTGACTTCTACGGAGTGGAACTGCACGGCGGGCGAGTATGTATCCTCGTGTTTGGGTTCAAATACTGTTTTTATTTTTAACTGGAAAAGTTTGAAAAATTCCTAAAAACTTTCTTTTCCATTATAATAAAGAAGGCCATTTAAAAGACATTTAGTGGGCTTATTAAGAAATACTGATTTTCTTTTTTTCTTGGTCATTTATCTGTTTGCTTTTTTCATGTTCTCCATTGTACTCATTTTTTTTTTCTTTTTGAGAAGTCAGGGGACTAGAAACTTGTGCTTTTTGTAAAAGTAGTTTTCTATTATATTATTTCTATTATATTATGGCTAAATGGGCAAAAATGCATATAAATTTATTTTTCAAGTGAGATTCTAATGAGTCAAGGTTTGTACCACTTAATCTTAAGCATTACTCAAATTAGAGATAGTTACTTAAATATAGTTTTTTGTTGTTGTTATTGTTGTTTTTGTGGTACTGGAGATTGAACCCAGGGGCATTCTACCTCTGAGCTACACCCCTAGCCCTCTTTTTATTTATTTATTTATTTATTTATTTATTTATTTATGTTTTGAAACAGGGTCTCACTAGATTTCTGTTAGTCTTGCTAACTTGCTGAAGCTATCCTTGAACCCTCGATCCTCCTGTCTTAGCTTCCCAAGTAGTTTTTTTTTGTTGTTGTTTTTATTGTGGTATTGGCCAGGTTCAGTGGTGCACATCTGTAATCCCAGATACTCTGTAGGCTGAGGCAGGAGGATACTATGTTGGAGGCCAGCCTAGGCAACTGAGCAGGACCCTGTCTCAGAATAAAAAATATAAAGGGCTGGTGGGGAGGGATAGCTCAGTGTGCAAGGCTAGGCTCAAACCCCACAACAAGAAAGAAAGGAAGAGAGGGAGGGAGGGAAAAGGAAGAAAGAATGAATGAATTAGTTAATTATGGTGGTATGATCATGAAAATTGATATTTTAAGTTATTATGACTACTATAATAGAACTGACTAATCTGTTGTCTACTGAGCAAGTTTCTATGTGCTGGTGAACTATTTATTTCTCCTCGTAGTGCCATAAGGTAGGTATTATCATTGTCCCCATTTTACAGATAGAAAAACGGATACTCAGGCACTACACAGAGGTCACACAGTAGCTGCAAAAGAAAG
Organism: Graphiurus murinus; assembly: GCA_004027655.1. Classification (NCBI taxonomy): domain Eukaryota; kingdom Metazoa; phylum Chordata; class Mammalia; order Rodentia; family Gliridae; genus Graphiurus; species Graphiurus murinus. The sequence continues at coordinate 26,298 of PVLC010007896.1, read as the reverse complement.
CAAATGTTACTCGGGCACAAAGCACGTGCTAGCCTCTGTTCCACGTGCCTTCATACAAGACCATAAGGTCTCCTTTTAGGATTATAGAAACCTGGTCAAACTGAGAGTCTGATTACCCCCGTTTCACAAATGAGAAAACCGAGGCTTGTGAATGCTGAGTAACAGCCCAAACTTTATAGAATATTTTCTGGGTTTATAGAAATACTTTCACTTATTTGCCTCACTTTGATCTCAGAGCAGTCCTGTGAGGTTGGCAAGGTATAAAACTTAGGTAACAAAGTGGGGAAAAGATATTGGATCTGACCAAATACCAGCTTTGAGACATAATGGCTAACTTTTCTCCCTTTTGCAAATATTTTATCCTTGATTTTTTAAAAAAATTGAAGAACCTTATTTAGTGGTGAAATGGGGCTGTTTCTCCATCTGAGTGGACCCATGCTTTCCCCACCCCCAGAACTGTCAGTGACATGGTCCCAGGGGCTCTGAGGCCAGGGGAGTGGCTGCCTAGCTGAGACCCTGAAGGGATGGAGGAGGCTGCGTTACACCAGGCCATACCTTGTGCTGTGTGTACAGCCCTCAGATCTCAAAGTGGACCAGTTTTTCAGTGTCCACCTCGGGTCCAGGTGTCCCTTCAGGTCAGCCCCCATGCAGTAACCCAGCAGTCCAGCCTGCTTGTCTTGCCCCGCCCCCACCCTCACCCATGTGACTCCCTTGTTGTCACAGCTCGGGGGTCACACACCAGCTCTTCAGGGCTTCAGCCTGTCAGAGACACACACCACCTCTGCTCAGAGCACATGAGCCAGCACTGGTCCCATGGCCCTGCCTTCAGTGGGGGAGCTGGGGGGATTCAGTTGACAGTAACTGTCCCCCATGCTGGGGTAAGAGGTACACACTGAAAGACCAGTTGGGAGATGTGAGACCCAGGCCTTGGCCCACCCATCCTTTCATTTCCTTTTTCACTCCATTTTTATTTTATTTGCTGATTTTTTCATTTCCCTAAATTGTGATCACAGGAGTCATGTTTAAACGCCACCCTGTTTTTCATTGTACAAATTTGGCCTTGCTTCAAGCATGTGATTTCAGTGAGGTTCTTATCATGAGTACTACTAACTTTCCACTGTATCAGCACTGTTTACCTGTCCAGTTTCTCCAAATCTCTGCTTCCTATTGACTGCTCAGAATGATGTGCCCCACAGTAAAAGGGAATGAACTTTTATTATACTTACCATAGACCAAACTCTGTTCCAGAGCACCACATGCCAAGCCCTGTTTGTTCCATCTTATATTCTCTAATTTCAGCCTGATAAACACTCTTTGAGGTGGGTTTTATAATCTTTATTGTGCAAAAAGGAAAAAACCGAAGCTCTGGATACAACTGGAAAACATTATGTTAAATGAGATTAGTCAGTCACAAAATGTAAAAAAGCATATGTTCTCCCTAATATGTGGATGCTAGGGAGAAGATGGGGCATAAGAAGAACTCCAGATGAAAAAGGAGAAACCCTAGATAAGCAAAGAAGTTGATTTAACTGAAGGGGACGGACGGGGGTGGGGGGGACAGGACACCCTAATGCACATGATGTACTTTCACAAATATACCAAAGTCAATCACTAAACTGAACTTGAGAAGGAGGGAATGGGGAGGGAATTGGGGAAGGGTTAAATGAGAAATGTATGCATATATGTCTTTATCAGCTTGTACCTAACACAGATGTATGATTACAATGCACCAATTAATTAAAAAAAAAAAAACCTGAAGCTCTTCTGAGCCCCACATAATGTATGTGATAAGTGGCAGACTAGAGGTTCACACTCAGTTGTAATGACTGAAATTCCACCCCTTCTTTATAGTCACAGGGATCCGATTGGGAACAGGAGTATAGGTGGCTCAAGGGATCAAGCTACTGTATTTTTAAATTTCATTTGGATTTAAAACAGTTTGTAGCATCTGTGTTCTCCTCCGTTGTCTCTGGCAGTGCCCAGCACACTCTTAGGAAATATCAGGCTCTTAGGAAATGTCAGTTGTATTAGATTTATAAGCAGCATTTATTTCTTAATTGGATTTAGAGTCAGTTTTATCCTTGTAATTTTTCATCATCATATCATAATAGCAAAAGCCTTTTCACTAATGGGAGTTGAGATGTGTACACACAGTGCAGGGAGAGCCTTTCCTATTTTAATGTGGCTATCAACGACTGATTGTTGAATATTTAAAACTGAATGTTTAAGTGATTATGTGGAAGGAATGCTTGCAGTGGTCACACTTAAACCAGGTGTTCTGGTGGGGTGTGTGTGTGTGTGTCTTCTAAAGGAAGCTTACACTTTAGAAGAATTTGGTGCTAAGTACTGGGTCTTAAGTAGCTGTTAAGTGGGGATTTTTGCCCGTTTTCGTTAACGTCTTCCCCTTTGGAGCTTATACACATTGCTATTTATAAAAGCGTGGGTGCTTAAAGTTCCCAGAGGGCACAAGCATGGCTGTAGCCCACTGTGAATCTCAGATCTTCCTTTTCACAGGATCTGCACAATTTAGATCTAATGATTGGAATTGCTTCTGCGGGCATTGCTGTGTACCGAAAATACATTTGCACAAGTTTCTATCCTTGGTAAGTGTAAACAGTTCTAATTATTGTCTGATTCATGCTTTAAAAATATGCTAAACAAAAGTAATGTCACATCTAATTTTAAACTTTTATTCTAAAGAAAGAATAGAAAAATTTTCCCCATGTTTTAACCTCTGACCTCTGAATTTGATCCAGACTTAGTAAACTTATGAAAGTTAGAGTTGATTTTCATTGATACCCCCTCCCTGAGTCATCCTGTAAGTTTGAAATGCTTCATGGAAACATGGCAGTGAAAAGGCATTGAGGCAGGTCTTGGAGTTAAGGGATCCTTCCTCTTCCTCTCTGTCTTCGGAGTTACATTCCAGGACCCACAGTGGGTGCTAAAACTGCAGATAGTACTGAACCCTGCATATTCTATGTCTTTGTCCTATATATACGTACCTGTTACAGAGCTTAATTTATAAATTAAATTAACAACAATAATAACAAAGTAGAACAATTAAAACATAACACTAGAGAAGCCAGGTACAATGGAAGGCTGAAGTAGGAGGAGTGCGAGTTCAAGGCCAGCCTAAGTAACTCAGTGAGACCCTGTCTCAAGATACAGAGGGATGGAGATATAGTTCAGAGGGAGAATGCTCCCGGATTCAGTCTCCAGTGCACTTGTTCTCCTCCGCTGCCTGCAGATCTGTCCTCTCCCCGAGTATCACACGCCATCACACTGTGCAAATAGGTAAAGAACAGGGGCCATTGGGAAGGAAGTTAGGGAAAAGAGAGAAGACTTGGGTGCCAGATTTGTACCACACCAAATTGGACCCTTGGGTCTAAATATGCTCAGCAACTGGCAGCAGAACCTCATTAAGTGGGACATAAAGATGTTCATCATGAGCCGGGCGTGGTGGTGCACACTTGTAATCCCAGTACTTGGGAGGCTAAAACCAGAGGATCTGGATTCAAGGCCAGGCTCAGCTACTTAGTGAGGCTCTCTGCAACTTAGTGAGACCCTGTTTCAAAATAAAGAATAAAAAAAAGAAAAAAAAAAGTTCATCATTGTGTTAATTATCACAGACCTATATACATCTGTGAAATTCGAGGGGCAGTAGTAATTATGACATTCGTCATTGTTGAGTGCTTACTGTGTCCAAGGCAAGTCACGCAGGGTTTTATTTATTTCATCCAAACCTGGAATCGGCACCATCGTTAACCCCAGTTTCATAGGAAAGGAAACTGAGAATCAAAGATGTTAAGTAAGAACTTGTCTAAGGCCACGCTGCTAATACCTGGTAGGATAGAAATTCACATCCAGAGTCACGCTCCAGCACCTCCACATTTGTTCCACCACCAAAAATCATGTGCAGGAAAATGCTTAAAAAGGATACATGCAGGCACTGGTTTTCAATTTTATAATATAGCTGCATTTCAAAAACAGAAACCTTTCACAGCGCTATTCAGTTTCACAGTAACCTCAGTGTAACCAATAACAGAATCTTCTCCCCGTCTGCCTTTCTCATCTCCTTGAAAGCTCCTCGTAGCTTGGGAAGCTGAGATGGGAGGAGCACAGGTTTGAAGCCAGCCGTAGCAAGTTAGCAAGACCCCATTTCAAAATAAAATAGGGCTGTGGTTATAGCTCACAGGTACCACACCCCTGGGTTCAATCCTCAGTATCACAAAACCAAAAAGGAAAAAAAAAAAAAAAAGCCCCTTAGAGGAAGCAGGACACCCTAGCCTCGCTTGGTTAGCTGGCAGTGGCCGGCACAATTTGATTTGGTACCTGTCTCCTCTTTAGATTATAAGTTTCCAGATGTACCCTCTGTCCCCAGGGCCTGGCATGGGACTTCATACATCTAGACACTCAGTACCTTCTTTCTTTCCTATGACTGAGTGAAGGACAGGAGGGAGCCGCTGTAGGGCTGTTCACCCAGAACCAACATGGATCCTGTCTGTGCTTCCTCAGATTTGCTGTGGTAGAGAATGCTGTGGTTATGGAACAGCAGGGGAGGGGAGAGCATGGCACCCAGCAGGGGGCTTCTGGGTGTGAAGCCAGTGGGGACCCCAGGGGCCCACAGATCCCCCTGGGTAAAGCAAGGCAAGTAAGAACTCAAAAGCTAGTAAATTGGTTCTCCTGACTCCTGCAAAACAAATTCCCATGTCTATGTGTCTGCCCTTTGAACAGAAGAACAGCGAGGAGACCCAGGGAGATGGCAGGGTGGGGGGTAACATATACTAGGATAAGTACCTCAGAAAGGTTGAACCCGGCACCCTTCTGGTCCTTACATGACTAGCCTGAAGTCACCCCAGAAATTGGCCTGTCAAACAGGTACATTTACCAACAGATTGATGGATTTAGGGGTACATTATTTAATACGTAATATAAGTATTCCATACATACTGCTGATCCATCTGGAGAATTGTCACATGAATAAACTTTCACTTTTATCTACCCCACTTCTCTGTTGGAGAATGCTCTACTAGGATCTTCCTATGATCCTAGAGATTTGTAGAATTCCTTTATTCCCCAAAGTGTTGAGGAAGTAAAGACTCTAGTAGAGGAAAAGTACCTCCCTTATATGGCTTATAGTGGTGTGGTATACATAAGTGGGACTGACTTAAAAAGTGAACTCTTTAACCAAATTTAACGAAAGGAACAAGCGATGAGGGCCTGCCATGGGCCCTGCATCATGCGAGGGACTTGACGTGCTAATCTGTTTGACTCCTCCCTCGGTGGGGAAGGTAGTGTTGCTGCCACTGTGTCTGAGAGCATAGGCTTTGGAGTTAGGTGAGTACCCAGCTCAGATCCGACCCCAGCATTCCCAAATGAACAGTCTTGAGCACCTAGGTGATGTCTCTGAGCCTCAGTTTCCTCTTCTGAAAACTGGGTACAATATAACAGTACGTACTTTGCAGGTTTGTTTGCAAGAGATAAATGGAGGAGACGTTTGTAAAGCTCTTCACAGTGGCCGGGTATATAAAAACACTCCACTAATGGTGGCTACACTTCTGTATTATGCACGTGATAAAGAGGATGCTTGACTCGTGGCTGTTAAGTAACAGAGCCAGGGTGCTGACCCAGCCTGTCCCCATGCTGCTGCTCCACACTGCCCTTGGCTGTCTTCCCCATGTGTCCACCAGCTCTGCGGGATTGTGATGTCACAAAAGAAGCTTATAGCAAAGAGAGCGCATGGCACAGGCTTCTTGTTATTTGAAAGTTACATCACAATCTGGTGGCCCTGGGGGAGACGCAGCTCCGTTGGCTCCTTGGTGTCTGGCAGAAGTGATGTGCTGTGTTGGGTCTCTAGTGCAGTGCACTCCGGGAAGCCAGGAGCCCCAGGATCAGGATCATGGAATAGAAGACACAGGCAGAAAGGGGTCAGCTACCGCCTGACTGATCCCTGATGTTTGTGTTTTATTTGTGTTTTGCTTTATTTTTTGCGTTTTGGTTTTTTGTGTTTTCTTTGATTTTCTTCAGGGTGAACATCCTCAAAATTTCTTTCAAAAGGAAAAAGTTCTTTATACATCAGCGACAAAAACAGGTGAGTGTATCCATGCTGCTTTGTTTCTGGTTTTGAATTTACTCCAGCTCTGAGTTGAGGGGTTAGAGGCACCTGGCTGTCTGTGGAACAGGGACAGCAGAGCAGGGCATGGTGGCACTGGGGTCGGGAGGGTCTAGTGGCATTCTAAGTCTCTGCTTCTCTGGCCAAAGAGTGACAAGCTCTGGAGTCAGGTATAGTGGGTGCAGACCCTGGCTCCTCCCCTTCAACCTCCCCTAACCCGAGTTACCTTGTTTCAGAAATCTAATAGTGCTCATATCTCAGGGAATGGTGAAGCGTAAATACAAGAGTGTGGTCAGAGCCCCCAGCAGAGCCAAGACAGCAGCCAGAAATGTCCACAAGGAGCCGGGCGTTGGTGGCGCACACATGTAATCCTAGTACTTGGAGGCTGATTCAGGAGGATCATAGGTTTGCGGCCAGCCTCAGCAAACTAAGTGAGACCCTGTTTCACAATAAAAATAAATAAAATAGGACTGGGGGGTGTAGCCAAGAGGCAGAATGCCCATGGGCTCAACCCCCAGTAGCGCAATAAGTAAGTAAAGAAGTATCCATAGACTGGTTCCTTCCCTTGGTGGATTTAATGCTGGGTGGCTTGTGCCTGCTTTCCAGAAGGGGTCGACAGCACCCTAGATAACTCTGTGCTTAGCCACAGGAGCCGTGGCTTTGGAGGTGAGCCTCTGAGGCGCCTGCAGCTAGTGAGTGGGGAGCTGGAACTTGAATGGCTCATAGGAGTCTGAGATACCCTCTCTTTTCACCCCACACTGTTTTGTTATGCTTCATATTTGTTACTGTCCCTGTGCCCTTTCCCCAGTTTTTTAAAGATAATGTAGCCAGGCGTGGTGTCGCACACTTATAATCCCAGTACTTGGGAGGCTGAGGTAGAAGGATCACGGGTTCGAGGACAGCCTCAGCAATAATGAGACTCTCATCAACCCAGTGAGACCCTGTTTCCAAATAAGAAATAAACAAAGATAGAATGCTTCTGGGTTCAATCCCTAGTACCACACACACAAAAAAAGATAAAGATAATGTGCCCTTAAAATGCCCCCCCCATAGCAGTGAACCCTCAGAAACAAGAACATCAAAGCTCAGAGCAAACAAGGGCTGGAATCTGGGCCACTACCCTTCACCCCTGCCCCCGTGCAAGATCCAGGATGACACCAAAATGCATAAGGAGTCAGAATACCTAAGCCCACACAGAAAGAAGGCAAAGCCCGTGGTTAAAATGCTTACTATCTGTGCTCTGTGGGAAGTAAATGGAGAAATTTCCCAGGGTTATCAGTTTGCTGTTGTCTAGTAGATGAGAGAGTACTTCTTGAGGAGAGAGATGTTCTTGGAGCTAAGTTTTAAAAGGAGCACATCAGACGGTGGCTCCAAGTACATGCTGCTTGGAGATGTAAGCAGACTTGAAACCAGAGTGTTGATGAAGAGCACAGACGGAGGAGTAGGCTCTGGCCATCTTTCTTACTACATTCATGAAGAGGGCCACCAGTCCACTCTGAAACACTCCTGTGGCCCTGAGCCATGGCCTCGGCACCTGGAAGCCTGGTCTTTACTGTCCTTTCCCTCTTTCCTGGTGGCCACCAGTGTGGGTAAAATGCTTCCCAGACCTACGTCTGTGCAGATGAAATCTCTACTGTTTTTCTAACCAGACCGAATCCAGGGAACATATCGTGGCCTTCAACATGCTAAATTACCGATCTTGCAAAAACTTGTGGAAATCCTGTGTCGAGCACCATACATTCTTTCAGGCAAAGAAGTTACTACCTCAGGAAAAGAATGTTCTGCCTCAGTACTGGACTCTGGGCTCCAGAAACCCCAAAAAGTGAGTAGACTTTGAGGGCAGTCCACACTAGACTGGGATGTCAACTTGTCCTAGTCTCTACTGGGTCCTGGCATTCTTGGGCAAAGGAGGGAATGCTATGGCCCCGAAGCCCCGGCCTCGGATCAGGAACGGTGGCTGGAAAGTCTCAGAGCTCAGCAGTCTCTCCTCTGTGCATATTCAGGTGCGTCTCATGTTCCCAGCATTTATTTCTGACCCCTCAACTCTGCTGTTCGCAGAGCTCCCCGGCAGCTAGAATTGCAGCTGCCCCCTGCCCATTCAGTAAAGGACTTGAGTGTCCTCCTGGTGCCAACATGTTGGGCTTTCCCAGCCTGGTGCCACTAAGCCAGCCTCTCCCCCAGAACACTAATCCCATAAGGTCTTCCATAAAAATGAATGGAAGAATTTAAATAAAGGTTTCCAGAGTCAAGTGACTTTGGAATGTATTGCCTGTAATAATTGCAAAACATTAGTAATTATAGTCAACAGTTACCTAGTGTTTACTTTGTGCCACCGTTACTTAGTTTAATTCTGACAGCTACTTTATGAGTTAGGTATTATTAGCCACAGGAATGATGTTCAGAATATTTAATACTAGTACAGTAAAAGAAATTTTTTATATAATTCATCTGCATTTTTTTAAATTTTAGATTAAGATGTATTTAGTCTCAAAATAACCATGTAGTTTATGTTTTTGTTTTATGTCTTTGTACCAAGACTATCTTCTAAATATAAGAGATAGCAGAGATTGTTTATCAAGTTATTCTTAGAATTTCCAAATCATTTGTTGGCTTTTCAAAATTGTGTTTGTGATTTGTCGTCATCGGTGTGGCTGTTACTAAATGAGGCTCGTGTCTGACATTATCAGCTGCATGGAATGGCACCAGCCTGTTCCAACACCCTTCCTATTGCACAATAACCATTAGGGTAACTCACAGATTCAGTAAGTCACAAATTTCTTATAGTATCAGTGGTACTATTTGTGGTGCTAAATGTTCTCTCTCAGCTTCTGATAAACCAACAGCAAATACGTTTTTCAAGTTTTTAGCTCTTACAGTACTGTCTCGTATTTTATGCATTCGGTAGCTATTCCTGAACAAGTCGTGAGAATAATTTGTTGGTGGTGCTTCTAGAAGACACCAAGCCATTGTGCACTTATGATGCCACATGGAATCTGAAGCCCCACTTCCTGCACAGCTCCTCTGGCCAGCTGGGCCCCTTGAATTAGAGCTGTGCCCTGGCTCATACCAGCAGTTTGGTGCCAGCAGCAGCCCCCCATCTGCGGTGTGCTCACCTGCAGCTGCTCCCCTGCAGCCAGGACTGACAGCCCAGATGGCACCACTGCAGCTGTGTGGCCCTGGGCTCTGCGACAGGCACACACTGAGACGTGCCATCATCGCTGGGGGCTGCAGCAGAAGAAAGAGCGCTGAGCCCTCAAGACCCAGTGTCACTTGCCAGGAGCCTTGGAGAACCCAGCAGGTGCAGGAGCAGCAGCAGTTCAGTGGCCCTGGCTTTTATGAGATAAAATCTTTTTTGGAGTGTGACCAGAACCAGGGTGATGTCAAGCTCTGTGGGGGTTTCCGTGAGGTGCCCAGATGGTGTAGACTTGCAAATGGATTCATCTAATCAAGAAGTTCAGATTGAAGAAATAGAAGGTCAGCCCTCAGGACCAAGTTATGTTAGTATAATAATTAAAAGGGAAAGCATAGAGAGTAGCACCGCCACTGAAGCCTCTCCTGTTAACTCTCGGCTTTCTTGCTTCAGAATAGCAGTGGAGGACGTGGTCCCCCTGTGTGGAAGGTCACTGAATGATGTAGAATTGGGGGCTGGTGAATGTTTGTGCAGTCTTCTTACTCCAGCTGTTACCATGTTGTTTGAGAGTTACTTAGAATGATGCAGTTTTTTTCCAAAAAGGAGTTTATTGGAGTGTAGTCTTGACTTAGGTTGGGCCTGATCCTCCGGGCCAGGTGGGAGGTGGCCTTGTGAGGAACTGGAATCTTATGCTGCAGTGCTGAGAGCTGGGTTCAAATTCTCCCTCTGTCCATTGGGTTGTAGTTTGCTGCTTCAGTTTCCTCTCTGCAAAACCTTCTTTGCAGGGGCCTGGGTTCTGGTCATCTCCTGTGGCATGATCAACGATCTCTTTTGATGGCTTAAAGCAACACCATTCTGTTGTACCTCAACTTGTTGCGGGCCAGGAATTCAGGGAGAGCTTAGCCTGATGGCTCTTCAGCTCCATGTGGTAGAGTCGAGGGACTATTTGATACACAGATGGCTCCTGGACTAGTCTGGAGGGTCCAAGACAGCATCTCACCAGTGTGTGTGTGTGTGTGTGTGTGTGTGTGTGTGTGTGTGTACACATCCACCAGTCTCCATATGGAGCTGTGGGTAGTTGAATTGCTTCTGTGCAGGTTCAGAGCTCCAAGAGCCAGAGGCAAAGCCAGTCACTTCTCCTAAGGGCAAGGCCTGAACAGGCACATCGCCTCTGTTAATTACAGCAATCTCAAGCAGCCCAGAGTTACAAGTCAAAGAACTAGCAGCCATCCTTAGTCCATCACAGGGGTCCCTTGGGGCATGGGGGTGGGTGGGGCACCAGTTAGCAGTCCTTAACTATAGTGCCAGTGTCGGCACATTGTGAATTTCCTCTCTCAGCACTTCTACTTATTTCACAGATGAGGAAGCCAGGGCTTAGAGAGGTGACATGATTTGCTCACCCCAAGGGATACGTCTACACGTTTGGGTATCCTTCCCTCTGAAAGTTCCCACATAAAAGAAACTTGTTCAGCATTTCCCCAGCTTTGGGATAACAGAACACCTTTTTTTTCAGAGTGCCTGCTAATAACCTGTGACATATGCTTTGGTGATCTGCTACATTAAACTTTACAATTGTGCTCCTTGCTCTCCTTGCTTTAAACCTGTGCCTTTAACCAGTGGTTATGTGGTTTCTGTTGTAGATGAGCCCCAGAGGAAAGGTTCTACTAATGATACTGCTGTGAACACTTTGGTCAGGGTGACAGTGGCAGTTATTACTGTACATTAAGACCTGATATTCTAGGGAGAATTCAGTTGTTTGTTCTTTGTTTTGTGTTTATTGGCTTGTTGGTTTCAGGCCACAGGGAAATGTGTAGAATGTTTTCCTAAGACATTAGAACATAGTTTAAAATTTGAAATGCCAGAAGCAAATGTGTCACCCCTAAACGGGCTTCAGACTATTTTCTCAAATAATTCATTCTCCAAGATTTAAATTCTCTGGATATAAATAAAATGCAGAAGTAACCCTCAGATTGCTCATTCAGAGAACATGGCCTGAAACTATACTTTCTGAGTATATTCTCAGGTTCTCTGTAAGTTACCAGTGATGGTGACAGCTTCTCTCAGCCTGGGTGACAAAGAGCATCTGGAAGGAGGGTAAATATTTTTACTCATGACAGTAGGAGTAAAGTGAGAATTTCTTGAAGTGACTTCAACTGTACTTCTATGGTATCCTGGCATTCCTTGAAATCTGACATGGTTTGGTTATGTTTGGAAAAAACTTAGTTGCTTAAAGTACTAGAAACACAAAAGAGTTTTACCAAAAGTGAAGAACAGCATGAGGAAAAGCCAGGACGGAAGGACCAGTTTAAGACCACCTGCCCACTCCACACGACCTTGGCTGGTGGCATCAGGCATTAAGTAGCTAGCTATCCTTCGTGGCAGAGTCAAGGGGAGACTGTTCGCACATGCTGTGGTTTCTTTCTTGTTGTACATGTCAGTGTGGAAAGTGAACCTGCATCTGGTTTTTCAGGTCTATAAATAACCAATATTGCAAAAAGGTGATTGGAGGGATGGTGTGGAACCCGGCCATGCGGAGGTCCTTGTCCGTGGAACATCTAGAAACCAAGAGCCTGCCTTCCCGATCCCCTCCTGTCACCCCCAACTGGTATGTCCTCTTCTGTACCACCCACCAGCAGACATGTTCGCTCTTTCAAAAACCAGACTCAGCTTATAAATTCCTAAACACAGATGGCCTACAATCAGAGCATACACGTGCATTTTGGGCTGTTGGCAGAAGTAACTTCTGAAGTACACAAGTCTAGCTACACATTTTCTGTAGGGTATATAATGTTGAGATGCTCTTTTTTACAGTTTTGATTGATATAATAATTAGGCGTTTTAATGCCGTCTCGTGTGATTCTAGCTCATGTATATAGTGTAATGATCAGGTCTTACCACAAATATTTATCGTTTCTTTGTGTTGGGAACATTCAAAATCCTCTCTATAACCTGGTTTGAAATATACAATTAATCATTGCCAACCACAGTTACCCTACTATGCTTACAAATCAGAAGTTTTTCCTTCCTATTCAAAATTGCACTTTAAAAAAAACTTATTTGGTCACAACAAATTTTAAAACTAGCTTGCTGAAATAAATGTGCCTCTCAGAATTACAGTACACATTAGCACATTAAATGCTCTGAGAAGTCCTGTGGCAAGGAAGAATATATAAGTTTATTTAATCTGTAAAATAAACTTTGAGAAACACCAATAAAGGTACGTGATATGAAGCTATGTGACCCTCAGCAACAGTAGCGGATGCACATGGGGAAGTAGCTGGCCAGCTTTGAAGAGGATGGACTCAGCTGAAAAAGAAGGATGTGTATATGGGACTAGGGGTGTAGCTCAGTGGTAGGAGCACTGGCCGCACATGAACAAGGCTTTGGGTTCAGTCTCCAGCACTGCAAATGTTTTGAAGGAAGGCTCTGACCATTTGGATTTGCAGCCTAAGATCCAAACTCAGATTTTGGCTCTTCTTTTAATTAGAAACTGTCTTTATTTCTCTGGTCTCAGTTTCCCTATCAATAAAAGGATTATAAAAATGACTGCAGATGGTAATTTCATACTGAAAAGTAAAACTATCAGCTTTTTTTATAAGATGATATTTTAAAAAGGACAGATAGAGTTTTTTGTTATTTATTGTAATGGTCCCCAGAGATATCAGCTCATTTTTGTGAATGGCTCCAAAAAGAGCAAGTGTCAGCAAAAGGAAACTACACAAGGAAACCTGTCCCCAGCTCTACAGAGGATTAACAGTATGGTCTTAAAGATAGGTGGGCCTGTAAGTTCCTAAGCCTGGATCTGCTAGAACTAAGGAAAACTGGGAGAGAGGCAGAACAAGCAGATGCTGTGCAGGGCCTGCTAGTTAAGAACTCTGCTGGGAGCCAGATACACTGAGCAGGGATGATGATGGTATTCACTGTCAGATGACTGGGCAAATGGATTTGCTTCTTGATTCCCAAGATTTAAACACTTCGTTCTAAAGAGATCGATGTATCCTATAAAGTAGTGGTTTACTTTATCTGGAAATCTCTTAGGCTTCTATGCCAGGGACCCAGAGAGAGCTCAGATGAGATCCACATGGTATCCTGGAGCTCTTGCCGCTAATTATAGGTCCTCTTCTAAGAGAGTCACAAGAGCCTTTTTACCTCTGCAATGGACACAGCATTATTGATTATCCGGACCCAGGAGGATTCCAAGTCATGGAGGCCCAGACATCCCCAAGCAGAAATAGCTAAGAAAGAAAGAGAAGATTGAAACCAGGCGTGGTGGTGCACATCTGTAATCCCAGTACTTGGGAGACTGAGACAGGAGGTTTCACAGTCTCAGCAACTTAGTGAGACCCTTCGTAATTTAGTGAGACCCTGTTTCAAAATGAAGAATAAAATAGGGGTGTGGCTCAAAGCTAAAACATCCCTGGGTTCAATCCCCAGCACCACCAAAAAAAAAAGAGAGAAGATTGAAAGAATCATGAGAGAAAACAGAACACGTAGCATCAACCAGTGCAGGAGCAGATGCCCAGGTGCTGGCCCGAATGTCCTGAGAACATTGCCTCATTGGCTCTTTCTCAGGAACTGTAAGTGCAGCCAAGGCCCAGAGAGGTGACGACACTTGCCTAAAGTCACATGGCTTCTGCCACTATTGGAGAATAGAGCAGTGCCCGATGTCCATCCCATGACACATATTTAAGAAGCCATGTAATTTAAAAGACAAACATTCCCTCTTGGATCAAGTGAAATTCACGTGGAAGGATGTAGCTGAGTTTTGCCAAGAAGTATGCTTTGGATCTTAAGCCTTTTATTTACCTTATTTGAATTGATAAGAAAAATTGATCAGTATTCAGTATGACTTCTGCCTTGAGAGTTGAGTCCTCTCAGAAGAATAAACTCACCCTATGTCAACACTCACCTACCAAAGGGCATAAGCCAGTCTATTCCTACCTACGTATAATGCGAGACTATGCTTCTGGGGCCACACCATTGGCTGAGAGTGTCAGGAGGTCTGTGCGGCCCGGGTGAATTCTGCTAGTACAGTAATGAGCTACCTGGCTCTGATGTTCCAACAGCATCAGCCAAGGCATCCTCAGGCCAGGACACAAAGTGCCGTCACTGATGTGTGCTCAAACTTCTACATGGGATTTGCTTTCAGCCTTTTGCACTTAACCTTTCCTCACCCAGGCGAAGTCCTCGTCTCCGGCACGAAATCCGCAAGCCCCGCCACTCTTCTGCAGACAACCTGGCCAACGAGATGACGTACATCACGGAAACTGAAGACGTGTTTTACACCTACAAGGGCTCCCTGTCCCCCAAAGACAGTGATTCTGAAGTGTCTCAAAACCGCAGCCCACACCGAGAGTAAGAATCTGGTGGCTTTTCCTTTCTTGTGTCTGCTTCTTGACTGTTGAGGGGTTTGCTCAGCCCAGGTTGACTATTGAGTTGAGCTGGTGCCTGCAGCCAGCTCCCAAGGGTGCTCTCTGTGGGGACAAGAGCAGACTGTCTGTTCTCAGGGAGGTAACCTGTGTGCCTGAGGCCTGAGCCCGCACTGCTTTTGGCTAGTGACAGAGACCTGCTCCAAGGCCCTGTCAGTCTCCTAGTCTCTAGTTCACAAGCAGAGCTCAGTTTAAATCACTCCATGTTGCAGAGGAATAGACTCTAGGGTTGTGTGAACTCCCATTTCTTTTAGACTATCACCGTTTTGCTGTGACTTCAGATCACTGGGCGGGTGCTTGCTTCTAAGAGTCTTCTCAGAACAGGAGTATGTCCTCAGGCTTTTTGTTTTCTTGTTGTCTTAGTAGTATAAAGGGAAATAAAAAACATGCTAGAACATCTCTGCTTGTCAGATTTTTGTCAAGGACAGTTTGTTCCTCATCCTTCTATGTCCCACTCTTCTTTTTTTTTTTTTTTTTTTTTTTTTTAAATGTGATAAATTCTCATCAATCAAGGCCAGGAAAAAATACGTCTCTTCTGAAAGACTGGCTTGAATCCTTGTTATTCCATAACAAATAGCCAACTCACTCGCTCCCTTTTTGCCTTGGTTGCCAGCCCAAAACTGGCTAATATGCCCAGTTGCATTCACTTCCTTTAGCCTGAGTTTCTAATATAGTCTCTTCTCTTCCTGCCTTACCTTTATTATGTGATTCTACCATAACTGTACATTTTAGGGTAAGCTGTCTCAGATCATTGTTTGAAGTAGATAAGACATAGCTCGTAAATTATCATTATAGTCGATAGAAAAGGATAAACTCTGTTAGGAAGTGAACATAATCTTTGGGTATCTGTTCTGTTAAGGCCTTACCGTGGCCAAAATATAGACACATAATGTCTCCCCTAACCACAAAGGATTAGCAGCAGGCAGGCACTTAAGTTGATCTGTCCTAGTTTATCACAGTAGCTCCTGGGCTGAAGGCATTAAGTGCATCCTGATTGGGCTCCAGGCCTCACAGGTGAATTGCAGATCTTCCTCTGGTGTGGTTGCTGCCCCTCTTCCATCCCTGCTCACAGCAAACGTGGTCTTCAGCTTATCTGTGTTCTTAACGCCTCTGCTTAAATAATCCCCATGGCCATCATTTCCTTGAGACCTAAGCTGATGATACTTTTGTTGAAATGATCACTATCACTTGTTTCAACTTGCAATGGATGGTGTGAGCTCCTTTGGGTGACCCTGTGGCTTTGTAAACCACAAGCAAACCTAGAAATAGGCAGGAGGATAGGTGTGAGCTCAACTAGAGCCATTGTGAGTCCTCAGGGAGGCCCGTGCACACTCTGAATGCCAGAGCTTCCTGCTGTGGTTTGCAGCCCTTGTGTGGGATTGTAGAACATCCAGACCTTCCATGTCCACTGCAGTAGCCACCGGCAATAGGTAGCTATTGAAATTTAAGCTAATTAATAAAATGCAAACACTCAGTTCGCCAGTCACAGAGGCAGCCTCTGAAGTGCTCTGTCCAGTCGTGTGAGTAGTAGCTACCTCATTAGACAGCACAGATGTAGCCCATTCCCACCACCACAGGAAGTGCCGTCTATAACCTTATCTAGACTGAAAAATTTGTTCTAGAATTCACTGCAAGTGGAAATGTTAGCAGCAAAACGGGCATTTCTATCTAGCCAGGCAAGGTGGCACATGCTTATGATCCTAGTCCTTGGGAAGCTGAGACAGGATGATCCAGGTTTGCAGCCAGCCTCAGCTACTTAGCGAGGCTCTCCACAAATTAGTGAGACCCTGTTTCAAAATAAACAATAAAAAGGACTTAGGAATGTAGCTCGGAAGTAGAATGCCCCTGGGTTCAATCCCCAGTACTGGGCAGGGGGTGGGGGGGGGAGCATTTCTCAAAGCAGAGTCCTGCATACTCTGGGGATTAGGCAGGGTCTGGGTTGCAGTTAGAGCTCTCATCACCTTGCACCGGCTGCTGGGCTCTGGAGCCACGGGCGGGGGGATGGCCTCTGAGAGCTTTGTGCGCCTCTGTCATCACACGACGCAGGCAGTGCGAGAGACGCCTTCTATCCAGTGGCTTGTGGGTGCTTTAAGGGCTCCATTCCTGGGTCCATCGGCATGCTCCAGATATGTCTTTTGCTGATCATGGAAGGGGAAGTATCAAAGTGAATTAGACAAGGCTTTGCCTTCAGCACCTCCAGGGCAGCAGGACTAACAGCACCTTATCAGCCTTCATCACCATGCTATGGGGCCCTCTCCTTTTGGCAAAAGGAGAATAGGGTTTGGAGCACTGGCTGAGGATCCAGAGAAGCCCAGGTAACTGCATGTCTTCATCAGATTTTCCCACTCTTATCTGCATTACATGGAATCGCAGCACATCTCGACCTTCACAGTCCAATATAGGAGCCACCGACCACATAAGACAGTTTACATTTAATTTCATGAAACTCAATTCCTCAGGCCCTGATGATTTCAGGCCTTGGTCACCCCTACACAGTGCACACAAATTCTCTTTGAAACTCCTTTATGAGACCTTATAAAATGTGTCTTCCTGGAGCACTTCTTATTTTGCAGCTAAATGTTAAAAGAAACAAGTAATGGTAATTCAAAGATAGCCTTCTTGCCGGGCACGGTAGCACATACTTGTAATCCCAGTACTTGGGAGGCTGAGACCGGAGGATCCAGGTTCATGGCCCACCTCAGCTACTTAGGCCTTCCGGAACTTAGTGAGACCTTGTTTCAAAATAAAGAATAAAAAATAGGACTGAGGGCATAGCCTGGAGGTAGAATGCCCTTGGGTTCAATCCCCAGTACTGCAAAAAAAAAAAAAAAAAAAAGACAACCTTCTTTGCAAGCTTTTGCCAAACACACACTGGCTGTGGGCCTCAGGAGGAGCCCCGTAGTGGCTGTGAGTTGCAATGGGATGGATAGTTGGAAAACCAGCACCCTTAGCCTGAGTTTGATGGAGGTCTCTTCTGCTGGTGGGGAGCCACTCTCTGCTGGGGATTCAGAGGCCACCGGCCTCCTTGAGAGCCTAGAGGCCAGCCCTCTGCAGCCCCGGGGAAGGATAGGCTGGTCTGCGCTTGGTGAAAAGAACTGTGTTGGTTACTTCACCGAGTATTTGCAAAATGTTTAAGAAAAGTGTGACATGTTTTCTACAGCAGATTTGTGTTAAGAGGCGAAAAGAAGCATTCTGTCAGAGAAATCAGATGAATAATATCACAGGCAGCGAGGAGGGTTTCTTTCAAGAAGAAGAATTAAGGGTAATGTTCTGTACTCGTTTAAAAATGAAGAAGAAAGAAAGGAAAAGGGCGGTTAGACTATGGCTCTCCACCCAGAGCGGCACAGCTCAGGCTGTCTGAACATGATCCGCGCAGATGACTCACTCTGGTTTGTTCCGTATTTATAGCAGCACCACAAAGTTTATGATTAGCGTGCTGGAGCCTTGGCAGTTTGCTTTGTGCCCAAGTCGGCTGTGCGCTTGTTATTCCCAGTGTTCTGTGTTCCTTTCCTTGCTTCCCGGGGGGCTGGGAGGGGAGGGGGCAAATTCTGTTGGAGAAGTCAGTTTCTTCCTGGCAACTACAACAAAAGACCCTGTCCCCATCCAGATATAGGGGAGGAGCCCTAAAGAAACTGCCTTGCAGAGCAGACACTGGCGGTTTTGAAGACAGGTTAGGGTTGTATTCAAATGACTTGTTATTTTATCACAGTTGTTTTGATGAGTCTTCAGTGAGAGACACCCCTTGGAGTGAGCGGTGCTTCATGTCCTTACAACTTCTTGGCACTTTGTTTTCGTCTTCCCTTCAAGTCTGCCTTCTTCCACGGGATAGGGGCCATTTGCCACTTTTTATCCAAAACTTCTGTGTATTCAGAGAGACCTGGGATCCCCTTCTTCCATCACGTGGACAGTGTAGGAATTCCCTTGGCTTTATTTGGGGCCTGAGGACCCCCACCATCAGTGGAGAGCTGGGGCCACACGCTCTCGTTGGATGCACCAAGTTGTCAGTGCAGCCAGCCTTCTATCCACAGGTTCTGCATGCGCAGACTCAACAACCTGCACATCCAAAGTAGTTAGGCTTGTGGTGGTTGCCGCATCTATATCAAACAATACAGTATAATAACTATTTACATGACTTTTACATTGTATTAGGTATTATAAGTTATCTAGAGATGTATGTAGGTTATATGCAAGCACTCTACCTTTTTTTTTGTGTGTGGTACTGGGGATTGAACTCAGAGGCATTCTACCTCTGAGCTATACCCCCAGCCCTATTTTTTATTCTTTTATTTTGAAACCGAGTCTCACTAAGTTGCAGAGTGCCTCACTAGGTAGCTGAGGCTGGCCGCGAACCCAGATCCTCCGATCTCAGCCTCCCGAATGCTGGGATTACAAGCTGCGCCACCACGCCCGGCTCACTCTACCATTTGAGATGAGAGACTTGAGCACCCATAGATTTGGCTGTCTGCAGTGGAGGATGTCATAGAACCACTCAGGGACTCTGTTATTCCAAAATTGCTGGATGCCACCTTGACACTGACCCAGCATATAACTTCCTTCCCAAACCCCTCAAACCACACACACAGTGTCTCTTTCCAGTTCTGCCTGACAGTCTTGGCTACTTTCTTCCACATTCAGCAATCCCAGTTCCTTTAGCACTTCTGCCCATCCTTCTTTGCCTCTATTCTCCCAAGTGTTCATCAGCCCTTAGCAGAGGGTGGCAGCAGGTCTGAAAGCACGAGAGATCTATGAGCCATCTGAGCGTCTCTTCAGGGGCCCCGGCCCTGGCCACGCTTTCCTTAGGGCTGTGTGTTCATTTTCCCTGACCCTTGCCTCACTTGGTTTTGGTCATTTGCAACCCAGCCTGGAACCCACTCCTCTCTCGAACTTCATCTGCATCTTACCATTCCAGTAAGAGCCAGTCTGCACCTACTGGAAATGGCAGCCATTCTTCCCTCTTCTTTCTCTTTCTCCATCCTCATCCGGTTCTCACCTGATCAGTTCTGTCTCCTGAATTGGGTACAGAGAAAAAGTATCACACAGGCGTCTCTTGGAAAACCCTGCTGTTTTCCATCCCTTTGACACTACTATCTTCAGAGAAATGAATTCTCTCCTGGCTTTTGCCATGACTTGCACTTACAGTCTTAAGTATCTGACAGTGTCTTGTCCCGGGGAACGGGGTGTGTGGTCCATCCAATACTGGCTCCTCTGGTCCTGGAGGATGGTGACAGTCCTCCATGGTGTCCCCCCCTCCTGTCTCAGGGACTATCTCTTGCCTTTGCTCTTCCTCCCCACAAGTCATGAGCTTCATCTCACCCACGCAGCCTTCTTCCCTCCCTCCTCCCACCCTTTCTTCACTCCTTTCACTGTAACGTCCGCTGAGCCTGACTCTCCGGAACAGCTCCCCTTGCCTCTCCCTCCTCGCCCACGTGGCTCCCTCTTGGGCTTCTCGGTTTCTGCCTGGGGAGGGAGGAAGCCCTGTTGTTTGGATGTCTCTGTGTGCTCTTACTGCCTCTTGTCATTTGATGTCCTCACTTGTCTGTCCATCTGTCTGTCCTGCATACCATGCAGAAGAACATCCTTGGTCCCTGCAGGAAACCTCTGTACACAGTTGGTCAGACCCAAAATAAACCATTTGTTTAAAGTAAATTACTGTCCAAAAGCAACCTTCCCAACCCTACTTAGAAAATAGGCCAGGGCATAGGATAACTACAAATATGTTGTTAGCATTAATAGTAGCAGTAGTGCTAGCATTATTTAGTACCATGAGCTGTTTAGAACATTGAGTTTTATATGGGAAAGAGAAAAATACTTTGAAACCTCATAGAATGAAATCCACAGATGAAATTTTTTAGGGTGCAGCTCAGTGATAGAGCATTTGCCTAGCATATGTGATACCCTGGGTTTGATCCCCAGAATAGTCAAAAATAAATTGTCCAGTACAGTTTAGCCACATTGCCCTATGCAAAAGGGTGGGATGTTTTAGCTTCCTTTAAGTAAAGTCTCATTGACTTTCCATCTGAAATGTACAATTAGAACTTCAGTTCTAAAATATCCTCTCTCTGAAATCCCTCCCCATCCCTAACACCCTCGCTCAGCCAGCAGCATGAAACCATAAGGCCAGGTCTTCTCTTAAAGGAGCTGCCTCGCTGAATATTTTGTTCAGATAAACTGAGATTGTGAGTTATTCTGTGTAAGTAGGTACAGATCTTATATCTCAAGTAAGCTAATTTGGGCTGTGAGTGTAACTCAGTGGGAGAGCAAGTGCTTGCATAACATGCCTGAGGCCCTGAGTTCAGTCCCCAGCACCACAAAAGGAGGGGTGCTAATTTGAATTTGCCAGGAAATGGAGAAGCACCATTTTAACAAAAAGTCCGTGGGTAAGAGTTTGCAGTAAAGGTTTAGTAAGAGGTGGAAGCAGCTGTCTTCTCTGTGTTTTGACTTACTGCGCCTGTCTTTATTTTCTTTGAGGTTAGGATGTGGCTGAGTCTGTGGAGAGTGGGGAGAACCCACCCACCAGGCCTGTGGCTCTGGAAGGGGCTGGTGTGGAGGATGTAGGGACCCTGAGTATCACTGATGACAGGGTGGTTGATCCTGTTAGGTTAGAGACACGGGTCTTAGAAGCAGACTTGCCATGGCCTGGAGGGAAGAGAAATGCTCAGAACCCACATGTATTAGATCCCCTCTCCTAGATGAGGGCAAAGCTGTCTGTTCTCTCCCACTCATCTGTGATTGTCTAAGACCGCGCTGTCCAACAGAAGTTCTGCAATGACGGAAACATTCTGTGACTGTGCATTTGAAATGTGTCCAGTAAAGAACTGACTTCCTCATCCTAAATTATTTAAAAATAAGTAGCCACATGTGACCAGTGGCTATTTTATTGGACAATACAGCTTTAAGACATGGAACAGAAGGACATACATCAATAGAGATAAAATATAGGATCTCGGTGTGGGCAACTCATGGGTGTCCCAGGCATAGTGTAAACTAGGAATGACGTAATTTATTCTGCAACAGTTGCCCGCTTCCTTTGGGTAGCCAAGAGTCCTAGGAAGCAGAGCTGTCAGCTGGAATGAGACAGAGGGGGAAAAAAGTGTCACGTGCATTTGCATGACTTCACCTGGTGAGTCTGGTTCAGTATTTAAAACGCCAGAGCCAGGCACAGCAGTGTGTGTCTATGGTCCCATTTTGCAGGAAGCTGAGGCAGGAGGATCACTTAAGCGCAGGAGTTCACAGCTAGTCTGGGCAACACTGGGAGGTCCCATCTCAACCTTAACAACAACAACAAAATACCCAAAATTAAGCCCCCAAAGTAGCTGGTCATATTTCCGCATCACCCTAAATGGAAGGGGAGTTGAGTTTTCAGCAGCTCATGGGTCCACCCTGCCTTCTTATCCCTTTTCCCCCAAACCAAATGTGATGCTGTTTAGGGTAGGGGAAGCCAGAGGACCTGGATGCACCAGACCCCTGCAGTTGACCTTTGCAGCTCTGCAAAGGTTCTAGAGACCCATGCCTACCTTGAGATGCCACGTCCCAATGTCGGTGATACTTGCTCTAGTAACATATTAATCCAGTTATTAAAATATCTCCTCCTTCCCCATGATGAAGGAGTTTATCCGAGAACAATCCAGCACAAAGCTCCCTGACTCAGAAGTCATCCAGTTCTGGGTCTCCATCTTCAAACGCTCCAGGCTCCTGCTCGCCAGATGGTGTCGACCAGCAGTTTTTAGAGGACTACCACAGGGTGACCAAGGGAGGTTCCAGCGAGGACGCCAGCCAGTACTACTGCGACAAGGTGAGTGTGCCAGGCCACGCCACGCTGAAGTGGCCCACCCCGTTAGCAAGCACCCAAGCAGTTATGACTGAGAGAAGGAAAGCATCACTAGCCCCCAGAGAGGGAAGTCCCACGAATGACCACTTTCAAATGTTTTTCAGAATGATAATGGCGACAGCTACTTAGTCTTGATTCGTATCACGCCAGATGAAGATGGAAAATTTGGATTTAATCTTAAGGTATGTCTTATGTATCACCTCGTTGAGTTCTTAAACGAAGTGGTGAAAATGGTATTTTTAAACCCGTTTCACAGATGAATACTGAGGCTCACAGAGGTGAGGCGTAGTGCGTACAGTTAATAAGCAGATCTACCGCCTGGAAGAGGGGTTATTTAGAGAACCCCATAGCATTGCTGAGGCTGATAAGGAAGAACAGCAATTTGCCAGGGCACAGTGGTGCATGCCTGTAATTCCAACACCTGGGGGGCTAAGACATGAGGGTTGTAGGGTCAAGGCCAGTGTGGGGTAAGTCAGCCAGAACTTGTTTCAAAATAAGAAGTAAAATAGGACTTGAGTGTAGCTCAGAGGTAGAAGGGTTTTTTTTTTTTATGGCATTTACTACCATAAAAAAGAAAGAGAGCCCAGCATGGTGGCACACACTTGTAATCTCACTACTTGGGAGACTGAAACAGGAAGATCACAGGTTCAAGGCCAGCCTCAGCAACTTAGTGAGACCTTGTCTCAAAATAAAAAATAAAATAGGGCTGGGGATGTAGTTCAGAGGCAGAACACTCCTGGGTTCAGTTTCTAGTACCACAAAAGAAAGAGAAAGAGAGAAAAAAATCTATTCTGGATACAGGACCTCCAAACTCTTCTGGGTGTCTCTGGGCAGGGTCTGCAAACTACCATAGGCCAAATCCCACTTGTAGTAGTCATACTGGAACAGCAGCACCATTCGTTCCCAGCTTTGTGGGATGTGGTGGCAGAGTTTAGCAGTGGCATCAGAGCCCTCTTGCCCCCACAATCTGGAATATTTCCTCTCTGGCCTTCATGGAGAAAGCTTATCCGCCCCTGCGCTAGAGCCTGGTGAGGACAGCTGGCCTTTGCTGGCCTCCCCGGCCGCCCTCGCCACATGGCCTGCCCTGCTGTGGCCCTGCTCACGTGTGGGAGCACTTGCAGCATGCACCCCTTGCTGAGGTCTTACCCGCCTGCACGAATGGAGGGGAGTGTTTCCTGGGGGTGTCAGCATTGTATGCATGGAGCCTGTGCCCCCCCCCCCAGGTGCATTTTTAATTCACACAGGATGGGAGGATGGCAGGGGAGTTCTTCCGGTTAGCCCTCTAGCAGAGGAGCCAGCAGTGTGGTCCCTAATTCCAAATGGGGTGCCAAGCCCTGGGATCGGCATGGGTACAGGTTTGAGGGCTCTCCTGTGCCCAAAGAATCACTTTATTTGTTGTTGTGAACTACTCAAGGTCTTTCCATTTTAAACCAATTACAGGGAGGAGTGGATCAAAAGATGCCTCTTGTGGTCTCCAGGATAAACCCAGAGTCACCTGTAAGTTAGCATGTCCTGTGTTATTTCCATATTTGCTTTCTCCCAAATCTCTACTTCTAGGTCTCTGTCCCCTCCCTCCCCCCCCCCCCCCCCTCTCTCTCTCTCTTTCTTTCTGCCAGCGACAAAGGTGTGTGTAAACACACACAGGTAGATGGGGCGAATGGGACTTGTGTTTTCTAGGACCTCACTGGTCAGTGTGGGGCCTCATTAGACTTGCAGAACCTCTGGCCCTGGCCCGGGCCTACTAGCCCAGAATCAGCATTTTTCTAATATGCTTTTACTGGTGCTTTATAATTAAAGTGATACAAGCATACACATACACAGCACTTGATGTGATTTCCTCTGGATCCCACCCTACTTGCCTCCCTCTCCCTGTACATGTTAGGGATTGCATTGAATTGTGTATTGCTTTTAGTAATGTGGCCATTTTAACAATATTACATTCTACCTATCCAAGAACATGGAAGATCTTTCCACCTTCTAAGGTCTTCAGTTTCTTTGTTTAGTGTTGTATAATTTTCATCGCAGAGGTCTTTTACCTCCTTAGATTAATTCCTACATTTTTGTTTTTGTTTTTGAGGCTATTGTAAGTGGGATTATTTTTCAGATTTCTTTTTCAATGTATTCCTGGCTGGTATATACAAAAGCTGTTGGTTTTTATAAATTGATTTTGTTTCCAGCTACTTTGCTCAATTTGTTTATCATCTCTAGAAGGCTTCTGGTTAAGTTTTTTAGATCTTCTAAGTATAGGATCATATCATTTGCAAATAGATAATTTTGGTTCTTCTTTTTGTATTTATATCTCTTTAATTTCCTCCTTTTGCCTTATTGTTCTGACTAGGATTTCAAGTACTGTATTGAATAGGAGTGGTGATAGTAGACATTCTTGTCTTGTTACTGATCTTAAAGGAAATACTTTCAGTTTTTCCCCACTCAGTATAATGTTAGCTTTGGGTTTAGCCTATTATGCCTTTGTAATGTTCTTTCCCTAATTTCTTCAGTGTTTTTAACATGAATGGGTGTTCGATTTTGTCAAATGTTTTCTCTGCGTCTAATGAGATGATCATGTGATTTTTGTCCTTAGTTCTATTTGTGATGAATTACATTGTGTGTGGGGGGGGGGGGGGGGCAGGGGATTGAACCCAGAATCATTCTACCTCCGAACTACACCCCCAGCCCCTATTTTATTCTTTATTTTCAAACAGGGTCTCACTTAGTTGCAGAGGGCCTCACAAGTTGCTGAGGCTGGCCGCAAACCTGTGATCCTCCTGTCTCAGCCTCCCAAGTATTTGGATTAAAAGCGTGCACTATCACGCCCAGCAATGAATTACATTTATTGACTTGAATATGTTGAACCAGCCTTGCACCTTTAGAGTGAAACCAACTTGGTCATGGAGTATCCAATTTTCTTGATGTGGTTTTGAAAGTGAATTACAACTTCTATTAATAATTCTTGCATCTCTGTAATTTTCTTTCCTTTTATCTTTATTCAGTTTTTGTATTAAGGTGATACTGACTTCATAGAGTATTCTATTTCTTTCTATTTCATGGAATAATTTGGGAAGCATTGGGCTTGGTTTCTTTAAAGGTCTCATAAAACTCAGCTGGGAATCCATCTAGACCTGAACATTTCTTTGATGGAAGGCTCTTTATTGCTGTTTCAATCTCTTTGCTTGTTATTGATCTGTTTTCTAAAATCTCTTGGTTCAATTTAAGTAGGTTATATGTGTTTAGAAATTTGTCGATTTCTTCTGGGTTTTCCAGCTTATTTGAGTATCGGTTTTTCAAAATAGTGTCTAATGATTTTCTGGATTTCCATGCTGTCTGTGGTGATACCTCCTTTTTTCCATCTCTTATTTTTGTAATTTGTGTCAATTCCTAGTAATTTGGTTAGGTTGTCTAAGGGTTTATCAGTCTTATTTATCTTCTCAACCAATATTTTCTTTTTTTTTTTTTTTTTGCGGTACTGGGGATTAAACTCAGGAACATTCTACCTTCGAGCTATACCCCCAGCCCTATTTTTTTATTCTTTATTTTGAAACAGGGTCTCACTAAGTTGCGGAGTGCCTCACTAGGCAGCTGAGGCTGGCCACAAACCCAGATCCTCCGGTCTCAGCCTCCTGAATGCTGGGATTATAAGCGTGCACCACCACACCCAGCTCAAACAACCAATATTTTCTTTCTTTTTTTTTGCGGTACTGGGGATTGAACTCAGAGGCATTCTACCTCCGAGCTATACCCCCAGCCCTATTTTTTATTCTTTATTTTGAAACCGAGTCTCACTAAGTTTCAGAGTGCCTCA
>PVLC010007895.1:21545-61318 GCA_004027655.1 Graphiurus murinus | reverse complement strand
AAAAAAAAAAAAAAAAAAAAAAAAAAGATTGGTGTTGCCTTTTTTTAAAAGTCATAGAGAAAGCCAGGAGTGGTGGCGCACGCTTGTAATCCCAGCATTTGGGAGGCTGAGACTAGAGGATCCGGGTTCTCGGCCAGCCTCAGCTACCTAGTGAGGCACTCCGCAACTTAGTGAGACCCTGTTTCAAAACAAAGAATAAAAAATAGGGCTGGGGGTGTAGCTCGGAGGTAGAATGCCCCTGAGTTCAAGCCCCAAGAAAGTCATTGAGAGCAGGAACTAAATTGTCAAGCAATGAGTAGAAATGACTCAGGTGTCATCAATTATGAAGGCTTGAGGGTAACATAATCCTATGAAATGAGATTCTGAAATGAGATTCTGAGCTAGAGAATATTGTGGAGAAGACACGGAGCATGGTAAAGAAGCTGTAATGGGAAGCAAGAAGGAAACCTTCTTTTCTGGGTCCAGTTGTACAAAGACTGTAAAAGAAAGTCAACCCTTGAGAGAGAAGCAGGGGAGAGAGGGGCTCAGAAAGGGGCTGGGGTTTCTGTTATAGAAAGAGGATAAAGGTTACAAGAGGACTATTTTTTATCACTGAAAGGAGACCCTAAGGAATGTGTTTTATGATTAAAATGTGTCTTATAGAAAACTTGTTTTGGATTTCAAGGAATAAAATCTACAAATATTTACTGAATACCTGGAGTGTACATCCCAATTTCTATTCAATGCAATAAAACAAGCTGTTGCAAACATTAACTGCAATGACCTGCCTCACCATATTATCCCCAGTACCTGAAGATTGTTTCCAGCTGGCTGGACAAAGAGAGACAAACAGTATCTTTCTTCAGAAGAGGGAGGAGTAGAAGGGTTGAGGTCCTCTGGGCTGATGATAAAACCATCTGGCTCTATTTTTCTGGTAACACTGTTCAGTTTAAATCATCATGAGATCTTTTGATTTCAAGATTTATTTGTATTAAGCCCTTTTTTAAACATCATCATGTAAGAACATGTAATTAATGCTCCTTAGAGCTTCTTCTGGTTTTGATCCACAAGTTTACATAGTTTTTAATTTGTTGTGCCCATAACTTTATTTTTCATCTTACTTTTTGCACATAAGGTGAATCACTATGCATTGCATTGTGTTGCTTAGAGGATAAGAGGTCAGTTCAAGACATTTATTTTAGAGATGAGGGGTATAAAGAATTTTAGTCATTTGAGCAGCTTCCTACTAGTTGAAGGCTGCAACAGAACCTCAAAGTCTGAAGGTGAATATTTTTGCTTTAATGTTCTTTTCCCTACATTTTATAATTCCTATAGAATATTCATAAATAAGAGTGATATTAACAGGTAGGGGGAAGAGCACAGTGGGGCACAATGATGTGATCTTGAGGCTTTTTATTTCCATAAATATTATTTTTTTACCACTCTTGAAAAAGTACCTCCTATGTCCCTCTCCCAAAGGTAACCATTATTCTGAATTCTGTCATTATTGACTCATTCTACCCACTTCTGACCTTTATATAAATTGAGTCATAGAGTATAAATTTATTTGGGCCTGATTTATTTTGCTTTCATTATGTTAGTGAGAATCACTATTTTTGTATGAAAAGCAATGGTTTACTTTCGTTGATGCAAAGCATTCCATAGGATATCACGATTTACTTATTTATTCTACCTTAGAATATTTATGTTATTTTGGTTTTGAGTTATTTCATATATTTGTACATGCTTTTGTTTTTGCATGCATGTTCATGTGATCTGCTGAATATATATCAGCGGTATAAGTGCTGGGTCATGGGGTACATATATGTGCAGTTTTTGTGAATACTGTCAAATATTTTTCTAAAGTGGTAAATCAGTTTTGACTTCCTCCTGCGATGGAAGGGCATTCCATGTGATCTACATCCTTGCCAAAGTTGGCATGGAATCTAGTTCACCACTATCATCGTTTTATCAAGATACTTACCATTTATTATGTGTGCTGCTAGGCATTGCAGGGGGAAAAAGAAAGAAAGAAAGAAAGTAGGATGCAGTTCCTGTTTTGAACTTCTCTTAATCTATTTAGGATAGCTGAAACCTATGACATACTAAAGGACTAAAGGACAACATGGGCAGTATATAATAAAATGGTAAGTTACAAGGTTCAACAGGCAGAGGGAGGTTCAGTCCTTCTTGGGAGTTTTAAATTATTCTCTATGGAGCTCTATTCTATTGATGAGCATGGAGCCGGGCACATACCAGCTGATGGAGGAATGAATGGGCTGACGTGCACTTTAAAGGAGCCATATCCACATAATTTTGCCACACCTCATCTAGTTATGTGATTCTATTCCAGACTTTTAATCTTTCTTTCCTTAGTTTCCTTCTCTAGCAAGTGTAGATACTAAAATCAGAGGAATCTTCTTAGTTGGAGTTTTGTGAGTTTTTATTGGATACTATTAAATGAAAATCATTGTTTATTTTTTGAAAAAGCTAATTGTATTTGTATTCTAAGGCTTCGGCATAAGTTATATGGATTTTGAGAGCAATTTTGAAGAAAGAGATATCTTTGATTGGTACTTTGAATTTGTAATTCTGTTATGTTGAGGTTAGAAAAAACAACAACAAAGAAAAACCCTGGAACTTAATACAACTGTTTCCTTTCATATGAAGATCATCTTATAGGAGAAGTAGTTTTCAGGCTTAAATGAAATCTCTAGAATAAGAAGTAAGGAAGTCTAATAGTAAGGAAGCTTAACTAGGTCTTGTTCATGCAGCTGAATAAAAACCCAGCTTCTTTGGCATGATGCCTTGGTATTATAACAGAGCCAGGTTAGTACTCCACTGCTATGACTACAAGAAAATCCTGTGGATATAGGAGGTTGCTTGAAATAAGGAAGGTGGATCTCTCACACTTCTGAGATGTTTGGCAGGATTAGAAAATGCCACTTGCACCATTTCTGGGGTTAGTAGAATTATCTGGTCAGGAGAATTGTGAATTCTTATCCCTTCTTTTTTTTTTTAACTTTTAAATTACATTCACTTCATGCGGCTTCTATTTTAGTTGTTTTTTTCTAAACCAAGCCACTACCTATGGAGCACAACAAGATGTAGTATCTATTGTAGTTAAGAGTACAGGTTTAAATCACAGCTTCTAGTTATGAGAACTTGATTAAGATATTTGACCTCTTGGGCTTCAGTTTCCCTATCTGTAAAGTGGAACAAATTATAGTACACACCTAATATATCTTCGAGGATTAACTATTTTTGTACAGATAAAGCACTTAGAATAATATTAAGCATATAGTAACTACTATGTAAATGTTGGCTTTTCATATCTGACTTTTTGTTAAAGAGAGAAAAACGTGTCTACTTGTGTCACACAAAAAGGTATTACATGCATTTATGAGAGCACTGACTTTTGAAAATGTGAAGAAAGGAAGGAGATAGCATAGAATATGCAAATGATGCTTTTCAAAAAGGAAAATTTCTGAAAAAATGTGTACATATATATGTACATTTTTTTTTTTTAAGTTACTGGGGATTGAACCCAGGGGCATTCTACCTCTGAGCTATCACTCCAGCCCTATTTTTTGGTTATTATTTGTTTTGAAACAGGGTCTCCACTAAGTTGTGGAGAGTGTCACTAAGTAGCTGAGACTTGCTGCCGGTTGACTATGAACCTATGGTCTTCCCGTCTCAGCCTCCCAAGTACTGGGATTACAAGCGTGTGCTATAGTGTGTTTATTCAAAATAAACTTGTGATTCTGACATCTACGGCTTTAAGTGAAACCTGGTATTTCTTCTCATACTGATGTTGTTAATGAAAGGAATGGTCAACTGTACTTTTAAGGAAAATTTTCATTCCTCTGGCATATTCCTTAAATTGTTCCGACTTATCTTTAAATTCCTTTTAAAAATTTGTTCATTAAATTTCTTTTTATTTCTAATCTTTAGAAGAGTGAGTATAGGGTTTTCTTTTTTATCTTGTCTTGTTAAGTTTATATTTGACCTGTGATTTCCTGTAGATTGTGACTGAGGGGACTGATCTAATTTCTCTCTTTAAAGCAGATGCTTAAAAATAAGACTTTTCTTTGTAAGTTGTATGAAAACTATATAATATCCTAGAGCAGTTTTATACTTTCTTGTTTAAAAATCCATTTGAAATTATCTTGGTTAAATGTGAATAGCTTTTTAAACATACTTTTATTGGTACACAGTAATTGTACCTCATACTGAAATATAGAGTAATAAGAACATACATACATACACAACTCTTGGGGCATTTTCCTCTGGTCCTTTGCATCATTTTCTCCCTCCCCTTCCCTGTTCATATCTTTGAGATCTGCACTGTTAATTGCCAATGTGAACAGCTTTTTGACAAAATGCTCTTTTTAAGAAAAATAACTCCTAAGCAGAACTAATGTTCATTTTTATTTTACATACTTAAATCACTTGCATGGTTTCTTCTTCCTTCCATCTTTATCTAAGAGCCAATCTCTCCTGGAATGCTGCTATTCGTTTCCTACTTTCCACCTTTTCTCTCCTACTTTTTCACAGAACCCATCCATCAAACAACAGATAGGATGACCTTATAGAAATATAAATGTAATCATGCCATGCCCCCTTTCAAATCTCCCCAACTGCTTCCTTTTGCTATCAGAATAAAACCTAACTTTTGTGCCTTGGCCTACAAGAGCCACATTGCCTTCCTCCCGCCATTCTATTCTCCTCCATCCTCATTTAGTTCCAAGATTCTGCCCTCTTGCTCTTTCTTGAACATACTAAACTCATTGCGAACTGCAGGCTTTTGCCCTTAGGTTCTCTTTGCCTGAGATGATTTCCCCCAGGAATTCTCATGAATTCAGCTTTTTGCTCAGATATCCCTTTTTGGAACATTTTTCTCTTATCACAACCTCATCCGACCACTTGTCACCTTACTCTTTTTTGTTTGTTTGTTATAGAAATTATCATTGAGCTGGATGTGGTGGTAAATGACTCTAAACTCAGTACTTGGGAGGTAGAGACAGGAGGATTATAGGTTTGAGAAAAGGCTTGTCCGCTTAGTGAGACTCTCAGCAACTTAGAGAGCTTGTTTTGAAACAAATAAACAAGCAAAAAAAAAAAAAAAAAAAAAGAAAGAAAGAAAAGGGCTGTGAATATAGCCTGGAGGTAGAATGTCCCTGGGTTCAATCCCCAATGCCACCAAAAAAAAAATTATATATATACACACACATACACACACATATATCTCATCGCCTGGCATGATATGTATTTAGTTGTTTGTTTGTCTAGCTGCAATATAACCTCTGTAGAGTTTGGATTTTCTTATGTCCGCTGCTATATTTCCAGAAAATAGAAGATAGCCTTGCTTGTAGTGAACAGTTAACATCTAAGGAAGGAATGAATGGAATGTTGAACGAATTAGCTTGAGTGTGTAGATATAAGCAGAATCTATGGCCTTCTTATCTGACTGCCTTTATGCCATGCTTTGGGTTCAGAATATTTGGTTACTCTTGGTAAGGTGATGAGAATAGAGAAACAGACTTTGGAGATTCCTTGAGACATAGACCCTGCCCCTTCCCAATGCATAGCCTAAGACAAAGACTTTTTCACATGGAGAATTTATTTGGGAATGAATCCCATGGTACAGGAGTAGAACACTTAGGAAAGAGAGAAGAAAGGAATATAAGCCTATCTAAAGTGCATTTTTTGAGTTATTCAGCAACTGCGGCTAAACCACACTGGGCAAACTTTGTGGAGTGGCGTACAATACACCTGAGACCCAGAAGAGTGGAGTATTGGTATATTGACTCTCCTAGAGTTAAGATTTGTATCAGGTGTTACTTCTACCTGCTACAGGTTTACATGTGTGTTGGAATGGTCGAGAAGTTCTGCAGTGTCCCATGTGGCTGAAGTTAAGGCCACTGGTAGAGAGCTGAGGGGAAGGATTGCTGGGCATCACCTGGACATAAAGTACCAGCTGCAGTAAAATGGGCAGAGAATCATGGGGATGGGTGACAAGAGAGCCTGTCAGTGCTCTTTACTGTTTTCCTCTTCATCATCTTAATCTGACTGTTGATTCTTCAAAGTCCTTAAGGCAAGGTTGAGGCATTTTTCTTTTTGGTTATCTCCAATACTTTGCATGGTATGTAGCAGGCATCGAATAAATCCTTCTCTACTATTTGATTGCCTCATCAGCCTCATCTCTATTTATTTTTGACAGTATGTTTGAGGATTATAAAGACAAATAAAATATGGAATAATGAATATCTTTTGTTAATAAAAATAAAAAAAAACACACAGTTAACCAATAGACTAATCAAATGTAATTGGTAGGGGCAGAAATGGAATAATTTTACTAGTATTTATATATTAATTCACCCATTTAAAGTATACAATTTAGCCGGGTGTGGTGGTGAATGCTTGTAATCAGTACTTGGGAGGCTGAGACAAGAGGATCAGAGGTTCAAGGACAACCTCAACAAGTAGTGAGATTCTCATCCACGTAGTGGGACCATATTTCCAAATAAAAACAAAATAGGGTTGGGGGTATAGCTCAGAGGTAGAATGCCTCTAGGTTCAATAATTAGTACCACAAAAATATAAGTTAATAAAGTATATAATTTAATGTTTTTTTTGCGCATTTCCAGAGCTATTCAACCATCACTACAATTTTAGAACATTATTATCAACATCAAAAGAAATCCCATACATTTAGTCATAACTCTATTTTTCTCATATACCCCAAGTCTTAGGCAATCACTCACCTACTTTCTGTCTATTGATTTGCCTATTCTGGATACAAATGGAATCATATAATATGTAATCCAATATACTGTTAAATCTTGCAAATATGCTTTGATTCATTAAACATGTATTTCCTGAATATCCACTATGAGCCAGGCAAGCACAGGGATACATAACATTGAAAAGAGCCAATGCTACTCATTGCCCTGAAAGATACAATCTTGACTGCTATAATCCTCACTGTTGAAATCCCCAAAGAGCTAAAATCCCTGAATTCTAATATGAATACACTCTAAAACCCCCAAATTACAACCATGAAAGATTGAAACCTTGAACATCAAAATTCTGAAAGCCAAATTCCTTAAACTTGCAATCCCCATTTTAAAAATAGGTTTATAAAACAGTAGAAAGCCAAATTCTGGGACAGCCAAATGCTGTCATTGCTATGTGATACAGCAGTGACAAAAACTTCAGTTTAAAAATGCATCATTTATCTGTATTGACATTCCTTCCAGCTGGAAGAAGCCAGTGACTAGTTCAAAAGTAATTATGTGCAGGATAGGATAAGAAGACACTCAACTGTGTTGCTGTTCAATCACCAGTATTTTTTCTGTCAAATTTGTGGCCTGTATATGAGTGCATGGGGAATGGATTTCCACATATCCAAGGCAACATAGAACATGTCACAGAAGATGGGAAAATTTAACATGGAAATATCATGTTGGTGTGTATAAAATATAGAAAAGTTTTAAAAAGAGCGAACACCATGTAGAAAATGAGTGTGAGCATGTTCTGAAGAGAGCAATATTATAAAAGGAAAAAAAGCAGATATTTATCAGATGTAAGACTTCAAAATACAGTTAATGATCATGAAAGTTAGCCAGCTCTTATGGTGCACTTCTGTGCAATTGCCCATAATCTGTCAGGGTAATACACTTTTTCTAATATCCAATTTTTTAAAATAGTTTTTAAAAAGTTTTTCCCACTATTCAAAATTGCATCTTTTAAACAATTTAATATGGTATGTATTTCATCTTTGCATTATTTCCAATACTGAAGTGTAAATTGTGTAAAGACTTGTAGAAAGTTCTAATTTGTTTTATGCACTTTTTGCAAATTTAATTTCTTGAAAATGCATTATCAAGGCATTTGAAAATGTTGCCTTTGTGTGAGGATAGTGCTCACTAGAAAAAAACACCGGAACTTCTTCATAAATGTCATATTTATGCTAACATTAAAGAAACTGGCTATGTGGAGATGGGACAATGTTTTCCATTAGGAGCAATGAACACATGTAAGGTCTCTGATATGAGAAAGAATTTAGGTTCTTCAGGTAGAAACTACAGGTAG
Organism: Graphiurus murinus; assembly: GCA_004027655.1. Lineage (NCBI taxonomy): Eukaryota > Metazoa > Chordata > Mammalia > Rodentia > Gliridae > Graphiurus > Graphiurus murinus. The sequence continues at coordinate 53,242 of PVLC010007895.1, read as the reverse complement.
AACATTGTGGCTAAAGAACAGTGATCTAAAGGTGACAGGGGCAGAGATTACTGAAGTCTAGCTGGGGATAGAGAAGAGATCATGCAAAGTCTTAGATCATGCAAAGCCCTGGAGGTGATTATAAGAAGGTTGGGTTTTATTGTCTGTGTATGGAAAGCCTCTTAAGGTATGATGCAGGAGGAAGAAATGAACTGATTTATGCTTAATAGCACCACTCTTGTTGAGTGGGTAGTGGAAGAGCCACAAGACAGGGGAATAAGATAGGAGGCAGTTGCAGAGTTGCAGTGTACTTGGCTAGCAAAGATGATGACATAGAAAAAGATAGTGTCAATGGAGATGAGAGAAGGGGAAATGTTCAGAATATAGTGTAGAGAATGAAAGAAAATATGGTACAGACCTAACCCAACGTTTAGAGTTGATACAGCAGAGAAGGAGCCAGTAGGAGATGTTGAGAAAAAGTCTCTAGGCCAGTAGGAAGAAAGAAAATACAAAGATAAGGAAACCAAGGAGGGTAGAATGAGCAGCTATGTGAAATGTACTATGATGTTGAAAAGACAATAACAAGGAGGAATCTACTGAATTCAGCAAGAGGGAGGTCAACAGTGACTTTGGAACAGTTCTGATGGAAAATGGGATGAAACTTTTATAACAGACAAAAAGGGGAATGGTGTTAAAATAGAGGTAATTTGTGTAGACAGATACAATGTGTAGACAAAAACTGAGGTACCTGTAAAAGTCTTGCCTTGAAGAAAACATGGAGAAGAACCAAATGGATAAGTGAGTTAGGGGATGTGACCTTCTCCACATCTGGTGGATTAATTAGAGGATATGTGAATTTTAGTGATAATTACTCAGGAGAGAATGAAGACTGAAGTTTCAAGAGAGATGTCATGAGAGATGTCTTGAGAAGATAAGCAGCTGAGGAGTTCAGAGCATGGCTGGAGACACTGGTTGTTAATAAAACAGTGAAGCTGTCTTCATTGTAATGAAAAAGAAGGAAAGGCAGACATGGACAGATAGGTTTATCTGTTTGAAGAAATCATGATGACAGAATTCTACTTTGGTGGCTATCATTTTCTCAATGGGAATGCCTGGACTCTGCAGGACAGTGAGAATGTTGATGTTAACAGGATGGCTGGAAAAAGGTGCACACTGGTCAGGAGAACCTATCTGGGTATGGAGACAAGGGAGAGAGTAAGTGTATTATGTGCTTATAATATCCAATTGACTTAAAAATAGGCAAGAGTCTTAGTTACAAAGTTGTGGGCCATCAGTTTGTAGCAAGTAGAATCTGGTCCTGAGAATTTTTCAGACTGAGAAAGTTAGACTTCATTCTGTAGGCAGCAGAAAGCTGGGTAGGGTTTTTTGGGAGAGGGTGCAATATGAGGAAAGTAGGAGGTAAAGAACATGACCATTTCATCTTTCTTCAGTGTAGACTGGAGGAGAACTGAGTGAAAGCACTCAAGTTACAACAAACAAACAGACAAACAAAAACTCTTTCCTAATACACATGCTTCAATCTCTGTGTCAGAAAATTATTTAAGATCTGTTTGAATATCTGCACTCCCATTTCACAAATGGGGAAACTGAGGAATTAGCTGGATTAGCGAGGAAAATAATTGACCTATAAGAGTTTTATTAGTCTGAGTATATAGGTAACTATTCTCTTTCTCTATGTCCAGAGATAGGGATTTCTGAATGACAGCAATGAGATACATTTGGTATCAGGATACCTTGAGTTCCTTACATATTTATATCTTAGCTTAATATATCATTTAGCCCTTGTTAGGAATAGTCTTAATGATCAATATGTGAGGCAAAACCACCATTTTAATAAAGTAAATCCTAAAATAAAGCCCTAAATTGTGTGTGCTTGAGCAGATAAGACTAGCACATACATATCAGTTAGAAAACTCTGAAAAACTACATTTACTTGAGATTGTAGCATTTCACAAATTTCAAGAGCTTTAGTTTCAAGATTAGAGACACTGATAAAAATTAGAGTGATTTCTGTGAATGTAGATGTCAAAAAAAGAAACTATTCTGAGCAGTACTGATTTGTAGCAGACATCTGAGATCTAGAGTAAGAAGGTAAGAACATCAGCCCAGGTAGGGGATAGAAATGAGTCTGGCATATGTAGTGAGCAGAGAGCTTGGACTCTGGTTAAAATCCATGTTGCCACTTTTCAGCTGTGTAATCTGGAACATGAGATATACCCTTCCCCAGTTTCATCTTCCTCAGGTACATAGTAGGAAGCTAATACTTGTTTTTACAGTTTCCATGAAGGTTGACACGATCTAAGCAATGGGATGGGTACTGAGTGTGTAGGAGCCGATATTATGGAACAATATGCAGAGAGATTCACCATTCATTCAGTCTATTCTCTTAAGAAGTTTATGAAATCACTAGGCACTGTTCTTGCTTTAGGGAAAAGAGCAATTTATAAAACACCTGAGTCTCCACTCTTATGGACCTCATATTCCTGTGGAGTGATGTGTGTGGGAAGTAAAGGAAAAGCCATGTGGCTGGAGCAGAAAAAGAGACTAGGAGAGTAACAGGGAATGATGTCTGAGGTCCCAGAGGAAGTAGTGGGCAAATCAGGTAGGTGGGTTCTGAGCACTATGATAAAGACACTGGAGTTGATCCTGAGTGGAAAGACAAACTATTTAAATATTTCAAAAGGAACAGTGGCTCACTCTGTGAAACTTTGCCTTCTACGAGGAAGATACTGTAGAAAACCAGGGCAGAAGCACAGAGGGTCTTAAAGAAATCCAAATGAGGGGTACAGGAGCCTTTGGGTAAGTAGATAGAAGCTGTGAGAACTGGTTGGATAGTAATAAATTTCCAATAAGGATCGGACATGACTTGCTGGTGTACTGAATAGAGAGTGTGACCAGGAGAACCAAGGAAGATTCCTTCTAAGTAGTTAAGTTTCCATTTACTCAAATTAGAGAGATGGTAGTCATAGCAGGTATGGGAGAAATAATTGAGAATTCTAAAGGACATAATAACTTGGAGATTCTTTATATTCCTAAATGAAACCAAATAATGGAAGTCATACGTGTGTCTGGATTTCAGGAGATAAAAGTTAGCTTGAAAAAAAATATATATATATATTTGTGAGTGTGTGTGTGTGTGTGTGTGTGTGTGTGTGTGTGTGTGTGGTACTGGGGATTGAACTCAGGGGCATTCTACCTCTGAGCTATACCCCCAGCCCTATTTTCTTTTTTATTCTTTATTTTGAAACAGGGTCTCACTAAGTTGTGGAGTGCCTCACTAGGTAGCTGAGGCTGGCCGCGAACCTGGATCCTCTGGTCTCAGCCTCTCAAATGCTGGGATTACAGGTATATGCCACCATGCCGGGCTGAAAATATAAATTTGAGAGAAATCTGTCCTTAGATTATTTTAAAAAGCTTTTTAATTTTTTAGAGATAAGTAATATTTATTATGTAAAAGATATATGTCTATTAATTAAAAGCTTATGCCAAAATTATTAAGGTTGACTATAATTTTAGCAATTAAGTCATATCAAATTACTAAGGAAATCTTGCCTAAATATAATGAATAAGTTCCATTAAATTCCTAAGGACAATACAATATTTTCAATGCCACTAAACTAATAACTGGAACCTTTCAAACAATTGGAGAATTATAAAACAGCAGTATAAATCCCTACATAAATACCTTGGAGGCAAAGAAATGTAAATTGGGTGCTGACACCTCTGATGAGGGTTTCTATCCGATGACTAGGTGGAGTTAAATTACAGTGTGGCGCTCTGCCTGTCAGCAGAACAAACCAGTGAGACATTTTACCTTCTTGGTGCAGATGAAGCTTATGTAATCAAACCTGATAACCTTGGCTGGGCAGAGGCCAGTTCAGAGAGGTCAATTTTCTATCACATTACATCAATAGCAATTCTGAGAGGTCAAGTGCCCATCAATAACTCTACATTGAAATGGCAAATTCACAGTGCTTTTCAAAGGCCCCACACTGAGAAAAACAAAATCAAGAGGAACACAGTATTATTTTACTTATAAGTTACTAGCTCTTCCAGTATCCAGAGTGAAACAGCATTTCAGTGAGTTAATGTGAATGAAACAGAAGGTTAAGAACACATTGAACAAATAACTTGATTGATGAAGTTTGCTGGTATAGTTTTTAAGTCTATTGGCAAGTAGTGTCATCAGTCTTCACCTTGGTGATCTTATAGTTCACAAGGGGAACCTTAAGTGTCCTTAAAGTGGGAGAGGAGCAATCCCATCCTTGTTATTTGCTATCATTCAAGAGATGCAATAAACTAGAAAGATTCTAATTAGCTAGAAGCCAGTGTTTCCAAAGGAAGTTCTGGCAACAGATCCCACTTCTGATTCTAGAATGGTCATCACCTAACAAAAAAACAAAACAAAACTTTTTGTTTAATTTCTCTGCATCTCTCTGCAGTAAACAATCTTCAAGTTTATAGCAACTCTTGAGAAATCCTGTTGTTGGTATTGTTTCAATCTCTATAATTGGTGACACCACAGCAATGCAATGTATTTTGGGTCTCATCTACTGGATTACTTCTATAATCCCCTTTAGAGTTCTATTGATTCAAATCTTTCTCAGAATTATTCTTTTTTTCAGGAACATAGACAAAGGTTTATTTAGGAAAGTAGGAAGTACACATTCACGAGAGGATATGGGCCATCTCAAGAGGGAGAGAGTGACCTTTTGGGAATGCAGGACTCTTTATTTATAGGAGACTTTAGTAAGGGGTGGGCAGGAGGTATGTGAGGATGACCTCTGATAGGTAAAAGGTGATTTAGGGTGTTCCTAGTATTGACCTGCACTGTCAAGGACAACCAACAATTTCCAGGAGATTTCTCTCTTGGGTAGTGCCCAAGGATATTCCTCTTTTGTGTGATCTGTTGTCTGATAAACAGACACCACACTAGGGATGGTCAACAGTGCTCAGGATCTCTTGTAAATCCCTCAGGGACTTTTGGGTCTAATAGCCCTCATCACAGGCTTCCATATTAAAGTTACATTTTCTTTATTCTCCCTAATGTCTCCTTTCTATTTATTTCTTCTATTCCATCATCTCCCCTCAACTTCACTCATTTAATTTTAAGGATTGTTGAGGGTCAAAGTCCATGTTCTCTAGCTGCTTCAGGCTGGCAAGGAGTTATTGTCCCTGCCTGGCCAAGAATTGAACATCTCATCTTAATTGACCTAAAGGAGACAGAAATTGGCCTCAGTTATCGAGTTGGGTTCTTTACCCTCAGGTCAGAGGCTAAGGACACAGCCCCAGGAACATGAGGTTCAGTAGGTGACTTTTTTCCCTATGTGCCTGAAGTTTTTGTTGCTGATTTTGATCTCATATCTAGAAACAAATTCTATGATGGCAGTGATATTTGATAGAATAAAAGAAAAGAAAAGAAAAGGAGAGAGAGAGAGAGAGAGAGAGAGAGAGAGAGGGAGAATGTCAGAAACATGATAGTTTAGCATCAATGAAGAAACTCAACAGGTGACAAAACAAAACAGCCTTTGGTGCCCCAAAGAATAGTGACAGTTCTGGTGGTACCAATGAGCATGAAGGAGACATCAGCAGCCTTCGCATTTAAAAGGGAAAATAATTCTCCAGATTCACCTTTCCCTATATGCCAATGACAAGAAGTGATCTAGAAGATGGAAGTGTATATCAAGAGCTGGGTGGAACGTGGAAAGAAATATACCAACAGCTATGTGCATGTATATTTGTATCACATTGAACCTCACTATGATGTATAATTGCAATGCACTAATAAAATTATTAAAAACAGAGGATGCTTCTAGGTGTGGTGGTGCATGCCTATAATACCAGTACTTGGGAGGCTGAGATAGGAGGATTTCAGGTTTGAGAATAACCTTGTTTTGTTTCTAGAATGGTCATCATCTTACAAAACAAAAACAAAACAAAACAAAACCCACCTTTTTGTTTACTTTCTCTGCATCTCTCTGCAGTAAAAAATCTTCAAGTGTATAGTAACTCTCGAGAAAACCTTTTGTTGGTATTGTTCCAATCTCTATAATTAGTGAGATTCTGAACAACCTAGTTAGAACCTCTCCTTCCTTCCTTCCTTCCTTCCTTCTTTCCTTCCTTCCTTCCTTCCTTCCTTCCTTCCTTCCTTCCTTTTTTTTTTTTTTTTTGCAGTACTGGCGATTGAACTCAGGGGCATTCTACCTCCGAGCTATACCCACAGCCCTATTTTTTTATTCTTTATTTTGAAACTGAGTCTCATTAAGTTGTGGAGTGTCTCACTAGGTAGCTGAGACTGGCCACGAACCTGGATCCTCCGGTCTTAGCCTCCCGAATGCTGGGATTACAAGCCTGGGCCACCACGCCCGGCTCCTTCCTTCTTTTATTGGTACATTATAGTCTCACATAAAAGACTTAACACTAAGTAAAGAAAAATAACCCAATTGAGAAATGGAAAATTGAACTAAATAGACACTTTAGAAGAGGCCCTATTTCAAAACAAAATTCTAAAAGTTTGGAGGGGGGGAGCTCCTAAGTAGAACGCCCACTAAGTTAATTCCCATAAACACACACACACACGCGCGCGCGCGCACACACACACACACACACACACACACACACAATGCTTTTGAAACAAGTGATGGCTATTTTAGTCTGCAGTCTCTGAAATAATGGGGGCAATATAACTAGCCCAAGATCCTTACATTTTTAAAGACGTATCACTAGATGAGATGAGCTACTGGGATAATATAGAGAGACTAAACATGACTAAACATCTGGGGATTGGGTCCTGAGTTATTCCAATGTTTAAATGTCAGGAAAATGTGACGAAACCAGCAAAAAAGACTGAGAAGTGGTATAGGAGAAGAATTGAAGGAACAGTGTTCTGGAGACCAAAAGGAAGGAAGTGTGTAAAAGTAGAAAGTGATCAGCAATGATGCATTTTTCTAAACAAATGAATTAGAGGAACCCTGAGAAGTGACAGTTGGGTTGGCAATGTTGAGATCACTGGTGACCTTGAGGAGCAGCTGTATTATGGAGAACTAGCAGGGAATAAAACGTAATTAGAATAAGTTCAAGAGAGAATGAAACAGGAAGTTTAGACAGCAAGTACAGACAGTACAGACAACTCTTTTAAGAAACTTTGCTTTAAAAAGTAGGAACTAAATGAATTAAGAGAGATCAAAAGAAGGGAGATACGATGTGTTATATGCTAATGGAAAGAGCTAATAGAAGGGGAATTTGACTTAATTGAAATGAAAAATTCATGTTAGAATCTGTGAGGACTGTTTGGATAGTAGATAATAATATAAGGCTTTAAAAGCCAATGAATGGCTTTCAACTGTTTGGGAGGCAACATGAAGCTTTTTGTAGATTTTTGAATGGAGAAATTATGTAAAAACAGTGTATGTGTGTGTGTGTGTGTGTGTGTGTGTGTGTGTGTGTGTGTGCATGAGTGTGTACAAGTGTGTTTGTGTGTTTATAGTAAAATTCACTGAATTGGTTTATAATCATTTATTTTTAAAATATTTTTAATTGGTACATTATAATCATACATCATGATGAAGTTCAGAGTGATAGAGGCATACTTGCACACAGCACTTGGTGTGCTCTCCCCCAGCTCCCAATCCACTCCTTCATGCTACCTGTACATGACATTGTGATTGGCATTAATAAATTTGTGTATGTCTATCAAGTCAATTGAACTGTTTCCTTCACTGAGTCTCCCTCTCCATTCCTACCTCCATCTCTTAGGTCCCCCCATCACTACACTAGGGTTTCTCTTACTTTGTCTAGAGTCTCTCTCTCCTATGTCCCAATTTCTCCTTAGCTTCCACATATGAGGGAAAACATCTAACCTTTCACTTTCTGTGACTGAGTAATCTCATTTAGCACAACATTCTCCAGTTCCATCCATTTCTCTGCAAAGAAAAGTCTCTGTATTATAAATAGTTCATCCTTAGATAGACTTATGATGCTTTATATAACACTTCCTTTTTATATGCTAGCTTGTTTAATTCTTTTAGCAATTCTGGAATTTGGATACCATGAATTGTCCATATTTTATGGGGGAGAAAACTGAGGCACAGAAATTAAGTAACTTTTCCTAGGCAACATCTATAAGAGGTATTTCTAGTAATGAACTCAGACAATCTGGTACCAGAATTGAGCATAAAACCCCTTGTTCTATTGCCTCTCTCAGTTTACTGCCTTCTAAATTGTAAATTATTTTCAGCCTCACATACAGTTATTTTAGGGGAACTTAAACAGGGTCACTGTTTTCCTTACCTAAGTATTCTGCCTCTCTATTTCCATTAATTCTAAAATTATATTTCATTTGTTATAGCTCACATACCTTATGGTACATTTATAATTGTGTATAATTTACATATCATGTACATGTGAATTCCATTTCCTCCCCCCATTCCATGTGGTGATCAGATGCAGATCAAAGCAATTGGAATGTTTGTGATAATCGTTGCTTCATAATTGCATAGTGTTTTATTGTTTGCTATGCATCGCCACATAAACAATTCCATTTAATTTTTGTAACAATTCTGTGTATTATAATAGATGTAAATATTGCCCGTTAAGCAAATGAAGAATCAGAGACTGATGGAAACTGGCACAGTGCTTAGCTCAGAGTGGACACTTACATAATAGTTAAATGAAAATAAATAAACAAATGTTTCTTAGTAATAATTACACAATTTGGAATAACAGAGCATTAGTAGAAAGCTGAGACTCCTGATTGCTAGTCCAGGGCATTTTTTCATTATTCTGTAGCTGTCTTGATTTTTTATCCTTATTTTAAAGTAAAATCCTTTGGCTTCCAAGTACTAGCAGTTAAAATATAATCAAAGTGGAAAGATAGAATTTCTTACTTGTTCTATCTCAGATTTAGAACTGGGTTTCGATTGAAGTGCTGTAGTCATGCCATAGGTAGCAGACATTTCTTTGGGTCAATATTCAATTAATGTCTTAGCAGATTGCTAATAGAGACTGAATTGCAGGGAGTGCTGTTTTGGAGGTGAAATGGATGAAGAAAAGATGATTCTCAATTACTAAAATCATTAAAATATTGAGGGTGATTATTTATGCATTTAAGGTGGGCTAGTTGTTCTGACTTGGGAACACTCCAGTCTGGGTAATTGGTGTCTTTCCCTCTGCAGGCCTCTCTATTTATTTTAACAGACTATGAGGGCAACATGCTTTCTGACATTCTATTTTGGAGCACTTCTATACATTTGCTTCAGATGATTAGACGCCTGGCAGATGCCATTCTTGAACTATGTCTATTCTGGGGATAGGTAGAGCAGTGCTGGCTTCTCATATCCATCTTCTAACACAAGCTGTGACTTGGATCTGGCTTCTTTCCTCTGAGAAGGAGGACAGTAAACAGTCTTTTTGGATGAGGAAGGTGGTGGGGAGGGGGGTGCTGAGGGATTTGAAAAGGAGAGAGTGGGAAGTACAAATTTTTATAGTCCTTGTTAGCCAGGAATGATAGCACAAAACCAAGTAACTGCAAGAAAGTGATGGACATTTGTCAAAATCCCATACAGTTGTCAATGTTTTACTTTGTGGTGCTTGGGTGGAGCTAATGGGAGGATCTAGCTCTTCAGGACATCTTAAACATAAATCCTTAATTGGGGCAAGGAGGGATAACAATTTGTTTTCTTCATCTGGGGTAAATATTACTCTTACACTCCTATATGAATCACTGGACTTTCTTCCACATGTAGGTGAGGGTACAGATGCACGTTTTTTTTAGAGTTCAAGCTGATGCCCCAACACCAGTGAGCACAGTCCTGAGGACCCATTTATACTTGTGGGGGTGCATCAAGATGCAGTGCTCCTTTAAATTTATGGTTTAGAAATACAATCAATACATACACTATTAACAAATACATGCCTCAATTTTTTCCTGTCAAAAGCCACCTATGTTGGTAGGCTATGTAAGAGACATTTGAGAAGCTGAACATTTATTCATGTTTGAGAAAAAATTAGTCCCATTCAAAGGCACCCCGTAGCCCTTCTATTTGCTGAGGTAGGATTGTTTCCATTGCAACAAGGATGAAAGTTGTATTCCTAAATGTCAAAATAGAATGTCTACTTTACTTGTCTGACATCAATTAAAAATTCAGAATCCCACATCCTGCAGCACTCAGCAGATAATACAAACTTATACAGACAGCTTCCTGCTGAAGCATATTTGTGATAGGATTCTGAGAGACAGTTCAGTACTAGAGATATACTATTCAGTAAGAACTGAACAGTCTCAAAACTACATTGCTGGGCCAGTTTTCACCATCAGAATACATGGTATTACCAAAAACCTTAATTTTCTTGAAGGATATATTTATCGAATGATAATTTAACGTTATGTCCTTAGCTTTGATTAGAAGCCAAGTTAAGAAATGGCTCGTCAAAGAATATTTCTTAAGAAAAATTGTACCACACATAGTAGGTACTTTCTATAAACAGCTGTTGAATAAATGGAATGAATTGAAGACATTGTATACGCTGCTTTTTTGTTTGTCTTTTGTTTTTTCAGTACTGGGTACTGAACCCAGAGCTTTCTACCTCTGAGCTACACCCCCAGCCTTATATTTTATTCTTTAGTTTGAGACAGGGTCTCACTAAGTAGTTGAGGGCCTCGATAAGCAACTTAGGCTGGCCATGAACCTGCAATCCTTCTGTCTCAGCCTCCCAAGTACTGGGATTACAAGTGTGCGCCACTATACCCGGCTCTATACTCTGCTTCTTAAAGTCCACCCACAGGAAATATCATTTACAAAATTCTTCTAACAGTAGAATTTATCTTTCCATATGAATTCACATACCTCTTTTGATGTTGTTACTTCTCAAATGGTTTCTGTTTGATTTTAATTTGGGAGGAAGTTGGGAGATGGAACACAGTGCCTCACACAAGCTAGGCAAATGCTCTGCCACTGAGCTATATCCTTAGTCTCCATTTTAATTTCTTAACTTTGCTGTATTATGCATGTTAATATTATAAAATATGGTCTGTATTCTAAATCTTGGAGCATTTTAGAATACATGTAATCTGTTTCAGTACCTACTGCTTGAAATGCTGAAGTCCTATTAGGCAGTGAAGAGGGCATACACTATAAATGGAAAAGAAATTAAAAAAATTCCCCTTGGACAACTACCTCATGAGAAAGGGGATCCTCTTGTATTGAGGTGCTATGTTCAGTGCAGAGCTCAAGATTGGGCCCTTGCAGCATCCCATGGCAGTCCTCAGAGTGTGGGCTCCGTCAGGGAAATCCTCCTCCCAGCCATAATCCTCTGTGTCCATCAGAAACACCCATTCATTCTCCATAAAGGAATACTAACTGAACTCTAACTCATTGTGGTAATGATTTATAACCTTTGACTTCTTTTGCGTGATTTAAGCCTTAGTGAAATTTATTAATTTTAATTTGCTTCCACAAACATTTGTTGAGAACCTCAATTTATGTTGGGCAATTTACAAAACAGTGGGTTTTCCTCCTGATCTTTGTGAATACACTTTGTTGTGGGGCAAGGTCCCTGTGTCTATTCACTTCTTTCTTAAAAAAAGAGACCTTTTGTAAGATGTTACATTATTATTTATTTGCCAATTCTGCCAGTTGACCTTAGATGGTAAAGCATGAATCATTCAAGTGTTTTTAGATTAACCTATCTTTGGTTTAGATATTATCATATTCTCAGTACATATTTAAGCTGGTCAACCATTGCTCTGGAAGGGTGAATATGTTTTTTGACTCCTGGCAGTTTAACGGCTTTCTGAGATAATATTCCCTGGTAGTTCCTAACAAAGGTGTTCTACATTTAGAACAGGGAAAAACACAAATCATGCATGATACTCCTTCTGTGTGATAATGGCATCTAGAGCCAGAGAGAAGTACATTGGCATATTTGCTTGGTGATGAGCTGACCAGAATCATTTATTTCTTTATCCCAGGCCTTGATGTATTACTGGCTTGAAAAGCAGGCAGAGATGTATAGATATAGCATTCAAACTAACAGAAACTGGTGATACTTCTGCTCACCCCTTATTGCTTTTTTAATTCAGCTACATGTAAAGAGGATGCTGTGAGGAAGCACATTATGATTTATGAGGGTGGCACCTGCTGTACTAACAAGATTCTTAAGACCGTGCTACAAGCTTGCTTCCTTTGAATTTTGAAAAAAAGAAAATGTTATTTTCTCTCCCAACTTAAGACACTAGGTGCTTAAAATTTTAGGAAAATGTTGATTTTAATTATTTTGTTTATATTTCAAGGAGGAAATAAATTATATGTTTTATTTTAAATAATTCTCCAAAATGTGTGCCAGCTGGAGTTCATTTTCTTGACCCAGATTATCATTAGCAGATGATGGCTTTAGCTCTGAAGAACATGAACATCTAACCTAGAACATATACTTGTCTCACTGGTTTTGGTTCTGTCAATGCTTGTGTATAGGATGTAATATTATTTTGTCATTATTCAAACTTTGAAGTACTTTGGTTTTCAAACATATAAAAAAAATATATATATATGTATGTGTGGTACACATACACATACCACACACATACATATATATACTCTTTCTTACCATATATGACCTTTTCATTCTATCTGATGCAATTAGTCCTGTTAGGAAGATAAAGTGAGTTGTTTTTTTTTTTTTTTTTTTTTTTGCGGTACTGGGGATTGAACTCACGGGCATTCTACCTCCGAGCTATACCCCCAGCCCTATTTTTTATTCTTTATTTTGAAACCGAGTCTCACTAAGTTGCGGAGGGCCTCACTAGGTAGCTGAGGCTGGCCGCGAACCTGGATCCTCCGGTCTCAGCCTCCCGAATGCTGGGATTACAAGCGTGCGCCACCACGCCCAGCTAAAGTGAGTTTTTTATTGAAGAGGTTTAAGAGATTTTTACCCAGTCTTATGGTCAGCAAATGATATACCTTTTATTAGAACTTTGATCATTTGACTATTTCTGTCCTTTATGTAGGAAATACACTGAACATGATACAAAAGATGGTGTGGCACAGAGCCACTTAGTACATGTGACTTATTTAGCATTCACCAGGGGAAACCACGTGATAGATACTTTGAGGAGAATGGAAGCCAGGGTTGTTGGACATGGGTCGAGTTAGGAGAGGAGGCTGGTGAGGATAAGTGGTCCAGACCTGTGTTCTCCTTTACATGTCCTATTCAAAGTGAAACATAACCAGGAAACACATAAACCTTGTTTTATATCTAAATATAGTAATCAGAGAACTACTTTATATAAAATAACACTTCTTAATCTTCAAAAGAAAAGAAGCCAGTCTCATTTGGTAGTTCAGATAACCAAAATTCAGTGGAAATAGCTGAAATTGGATCCTTTGTCTTCATCCAAATTAGAAACAAAGAGAATGAGAGATATGTTATTAGAAGGTTAGAGAAGCAAAGAAAACTTCTGAAGAGGAAGGAGCTGGTAACTTATTTATTTTCTTATTTTTCACAACTTTTTATGCTTTTGGTCCAATGTGATAATAATGTGTCCCTGAACAGGGGAGATATGTGACTCTCAGGGAAATTTTAGAAACTTGAGAATTTAACTTCTACTTACTGGAGATCATTTCAGCTGAGATTTTAACAGTAACTCCTAATAACTACGTGGCGCTCCTGTAACCACTCAGTGTATTCCATAGTAAAAGACTATGTATAATAAGCAATTTTGTTTTCCTCCTCCTCAAAAGTCTCGTCTAGAAGACTAGATAACTTCATGGCTTGATATTTCATCTTTTATGATTGCCAGAAGCTAAAGGATAGCCAGGACAAAATAAACTTCTATTGAAAATTATTTGCAATATTTCTATCGTTCTATCTTCACCCATGTTCAGGCCCCATTATGTAAACCGTGCAAAGTCCAATATTTTTCGCAGTATTGGGATCTGAGTCCCTATCTTTCAAGGTAGGAACTGGTCTGATTGGGTTCTCCCTTGGCAGATAGCAGTGTCTGTTAACAGGAATGAAATGGTGTTTCTAGAGAGTAAATTGCATGATCAGCCCAACTTCACATTCACAGCCACTTTCACCCTCTCTCTCTTTCTCAATTAAATTCTAGGACAGTGTTTAAGACTTCAGTTCCTTTCACTTTCTTCAGATTTAGTCAAGAAGGGACTGGTGTACAATATAAAATAGGATGTTTATTTCTATTTCAGTGCATGTGCACAGAAGCTTTGTTTCTTAACTTGCCAATAGAACACCATCCCAATTCTAATAAGGCTTTCTAGATATTGCTCTCATTCTGTGAGAAAATAAGCATAAGCAACTTAATAAGGGAGGGTATATAAACACTGACATCTTTCCAATTTTCAGTTCCCGTACCTGTTGTTAAACTACTCATAGGGTTACATACATGTGTAAATATATATGCATTGATTAAATAACTACTGTGATAGTTCAAAAATATAAATACAATCTCATATACAAAAATATAAGAGAAAAATGCTCTTTAGAATAATGAAAGCCTGTGAAGAGTCCCCATGGGTTGGTCTCTAATCTGAATGAAAAAGAAAATCCAACAAAGTTTTTAAAGATTCATGATGGCAAAAGGCAACTATCTCAGCTTCCATGTCTCTCTTTCTTCATGCTTGCTAATGTCTTCCCTTAGCTTCAGTTAAGTAATCAAACCTTGCCTTTTACATGCTGTTGTGTGTGGCAGAGTAGATAGAACTATATGAGCCAGAATATCTGAATTTACTCCAAATTTTAAAGCCCACTTTTCTTTTTCTCTACAGGAATGTAAGCTTCATGAGGGCAGGGGCTGGACTCTCTTGTTTGTTTTTACATCTTCAGCATGGATCACAATTTAAATTAGATTGTCCCTTAAATATATGAGTACCTTCTGTGTGCCAGGTACTGTCCTAGATATTGGGGATGGTATCATTAATAGAACAGATAAAAATTCCTGCTTTTATGGTATACACTCTAGTGGATAATGAGTATTATCACATATGCACACAATATCAATGGAAGTGATTCCTTCATTGATTCTCTCCCACCACCCTTCCCCTAGACCACCTCCCTTGGTCCACTAGAGTTTCTCTTCCATTATCTAAAGTCCCGCTTACATCCTGATTACTCCCTAGCTTCTGCATATGAGAAAAAAAATATGATACTTTATGTGACTGACTCATCTCATTTAACATAATATAATCCAAGTTCATCCATTTTCCTGCAGATGACATAATTTTGTTCTTCTTTATTGCTGAGCAGAATTCCATTGTGTGTGTATCCCATAGTTTGTAATCCATTCATCTGTTGATGAACACCTAGGTTGGTTCCATAATTTGGCTATTGTGAATTGTACTGCTATAGACATGGATATGCATATATTATGATTTTTTGATTTCAGTTCCTTTGGAAAGATACCCAGGGGTGAAATATCTGGATTATATGGTGGCTCCACTCCCAGTTTTCTGAGGAATCTCCATACTGACCTCCATAGTGGCTATACTAATTTACAATCCAACAAACAGTGTAGAAGAGTTACTATTTTTCCACATACTCACCAGCATTTATTGTTGTTTGACTTGCTTGATGATTGACATTCTGAATGGGGTTAGATGGAATCTCAGTATAGCTCTGATTTGCGTCTCCCTGATTGCTAATGATGTTGAACAATTTTTCATGTATTTATTGGCCATTTGTATGTCTTCTTTTGTGAACTATTTCATTTAATTTCTCATTTATTATTTTTTTTACTGTTGTCTTTAAGTACTTTGTATATTCTAGCTATTAGTCCTCCATCAGAGGAATAGCTGGCAAAGATCTCCTATTCTGTAGGCTCTCTCTCTAGACACTTGATGGTTTCCTTTTGATAAGCAGAAACTTTTTAGTTTCTAAATTATTCCCATTAATTAATCCTTGTTTTAATTTCTTCATCTTTGGGGCTTTATTTAAGAAATTTTTACCTGTGAGCTTATGTTGGAGTGTTGGTCCTATGCCCTCCGCTAATGATTTCAAAGTCTCTAATTTCCAGATCATGATCCATCTCAAGTTGACTCTTGTGCAGGGTGTAAAGTAGGGATTTAAATTTATTTTTCTACAAATGGATAACCAGTTTTTCCAACACCATTTGTTAAAAAGGCTGTCTTTTCTCCAATGTATATGTTTGGCATCTTTTTTGAAAATCAATTGGCTATAAATGTGTAGATTTATTTCTGTATCTTTTATTCTGTTTCATTGGTCTATGTGTCTGTTTTTGTGCCATGTCATGTTTTTATTACTATATCTCTAGAGCATCCATTATGATCTGAAAAAATGCAAGGAATTATATTATGTTATTTGAATTTGCTGGTGCTTGCTTTGAGGCCCAGAATGTGGTGTATTTTGGAGAAGGTTCCATGAACCACTGAGGAGACTGTGTATTCAGCTGTTGTGGGTTGGAATATTCTGTATGTCTTTTAGGTCCATTTGGTTTATAGTGTTCTCTAACTCTGAAGAGTCTTTACCCATCTTTTGTCTGGGAGAATGATCTAGTTGTGTGAGAAATGTTTTGAAACCTCCCAGTATTATTGTATGCGGGTGTGAGCAATGTGTTGAAGTCTCCCAGTATTAATGTATGCAGATCTATTTGAGACTTAATATCCTGAAGTGTTTGTTGTATGAAAGCAGGTGTGCCCACATTTGGAGCATAAATGTTTACTATCATTACATCTTCTTGTTGGATTGTTCCTTTTATTAGTAAGAAGTGACTTACTTAGTCTCTTCTGATATGTTTTAGCTTAGAGTCTGCTTTGTTGGATATAAGAGTTGCTACCCTTGCTTGTTTCAGTCTGTATTTCCATAGTGTATATATATATATATATATATATATATATATATATATATATATATATATATATTTTTTTTTTTTTTTTTTTTTTTTTTTTTTTTTTTTTTTTTTTTTTTTTTTTTTTTTTTTTTTTTTTTTTTTTTTTTTTTTTTTTTTTTTTTTTTTTTTTTTTTTTTTTTTTTTTTTTTTTTTTTTTTTTTTTTTTTTTTTTTCATTCTTTTACCTTTAGCCTATGAATATCTTTGCTTGTAAGGTGAATTTCTTGAAAGCAGCATATAGTGGATTATGTTCTTTAATCCACATTGCCAGTCTGATCCTTTTAATTGGGGAGTTTATACCTTTGACATTCGATTTCATTATTGAAAGATGATTTCTGTTTCCTGTTGTTTTGAGATATATTTTCTGTTTGTTATTGTGTTATTTCTCCTTTGCTTAGTTGCCCATCTGGTGGAATTTGCCCCTTCTAAGGTTCTGATATTTATTTAATTTTTATTCTTTGTGTTTTACTTATATAGTATTTTCTCTAGAGCCAGCTTAGTGTTTATGAATTCTTTTCATTTCTGCTTGTCTTGTAAGGTTTTTATTCTCTGTCAATTTTGAATGATATATTTTATGGATATAGCAGTCTTGGAAGTTATTTTCTTTCAGGGTTTGGAATACATCATATCAGTCTCTCCTGACTTTTATGATTTGGGTTGAGAAGTCTATAGTTATTATTTATTTATTTTTTTTTTTTTGCGGTACTGGGGATTGAACCCAGGGGCATTCTACCTCCAAGCTATACTCCAAGCCCTATTTTTTATTCTTTATTTTGAAACAGGGTCTCACTAAGTTGCAGAGTGCCTCATTAGGTAACTGAGGCTGGCTGTGAACCCGGATCCTCCAGTCTCAGCCTTCCAAATGCTGGTATTACAAGCATGTGCCACCACACCCAGCTGTTATTGTTTTGCACTGACTGTCACCTGTTCCTTTGTTCTCAATGAATTTAAAATTATTTTCTTGGCCTCTATATCTGTCATTTTGATTATTATGTGACACAGAGACATTTTTCTTTCATCTTGTCTTGTTGGTGTTCTGAATGTCTCCTATATGTGGATGCCCAATTCTTTATCTATGGTTGGGAAATTCTCTGATATTATTTCTCTGAAGAGGTTTCTGATGCCCTTGGTTTGTGCTTCTAGACCTTCTTCAATGCCCATTATCTGTAAGTTAGGTCACTTCATATTATCCCATGTATCTTGGATGTTCTGATCGTGTTGTTGTATTGTCTTCTCTATATTGTTGACTGTCGTCAGTTTTGAATGAGCTCTCTTCTAAGAATGAGACTGTATTTTCCATATGGTCTAGTCTGCCAGAGATTGTTTCTATTTAGATGTTAATTCATTTATTTTCTCTTTCATTTCATTTAAATTCTCTTTTGATTCTTACTTAAGGGCCTCAATTTCTCTATTCACATGTTCTTTTATTTCCTGTACACCTTTTATAATTTCATTTCTGAAGCCTTTGATCATATTGAAAATCAAAATTCTAAATTCTCCTTCTGGCATTTTTTGCAGCTCACTATTGGCAATCTCCCCTGTTGAGTTGTGGGGGTTTATTGTTTCCTCTTTGATCTTCATTCTCATGTTTTCAGAATTCTCAGGTTTGTATTTCTCTTGTTTTGATATTCTCTTTGTGTGAGAGTTCTATGTCTATTTGTTGTTCCTTTATAAGACCTAGGCTGGGGATATATATTTGCCTTAATGACTATGTCTCATATAATCAGAATTTTGAGCTTGTCCTCCAGAATCTCTTTAAAAAGATATAGTTCTTGGTGCAGGCAAACAAGAGTTTCTGATTGGCTGCAGGCCACTGTGCTATCCAGGTCTAAGCTCATGGCTAGAGACTATAATGTTCTCTTCAGAGCCTGTGGCCTACTGGTTGAGATTTAATGCCACACAGACAACACTGCTGCTCTACTGGTTGTGAACCCATGAAAACCTGTAGAGTGCTGACTTCTAGACTCTGTGGCCATGGGGCATAAAATCAGCAGGTCCAGTGATTACTATGCTCTGAGCTTGTGGCTCAGCTGTCTGAGCTTGAATAGCCCAGGGATACCACTGCTGATCTGCTGGCTGCAATCATGTGGTGCCCTGTTAGTTACTGGCACAAATTCTGTTGGTTGGAATGTTGCATTCCCAGCCTGTAGCTGTGATCATGTAAACCCCTGCTGGCCCTTGGCCTTCCCACTTTCTGGGCCCAAGCTCTGGCAGGGAGAGATTGTACCCTTCTGAACCTGGGGGTTGGGTGGCTCATTTATTTAGCTCTAGTGACACTGCTGCTGCTCTGGGAAGCTGCAATCACACAAGACCTTGTTGGCCCCTGGCATTGGTGCTTGTGGTACCCAAGCTTTGCTGCACAGGAGTTTATAGCCTTCCAAGCCTAAAGCAGGGTTTGCTGAATTATTTTACCTCACAGACACCACTGCTAGCAGTTTTGTGGTGATTGCTATAGATGGTTCAGGGACACAGTGAACTGCTATCCCACCTGCCCGAGTATTCCTAGGGACTGTCTGCTAATTCACATTTCTGTTGTTTCTAACCTCAGCCCCTTCCCCCAATTTTTGCAGCGATGATTTGCCAACTCACAGACCCCATGGGTCTGTTCATTGCCATGCAGGTCCCTATAGCTGTGCAGACCTATTAGGACAATTTGTAAACTCAGGGTCTGGAAGAGTGCTGTTTGGATCTCTGCAGGAAGGGACGAGTTCAGCTGCAGTCACGGGAATTCTTTTTGTGTGTGTGTGGTACTGGGGATTGAACTCAGGGGCATTCTACCTCTGAGCTATACCCACAGCCCTATTTTTTATTCTTTATTTGGAAACAGGGTCTTACTAAGTTGTGGAGTGCCTCACTAGGTAGCTGAGGCTGGCTTCGAACCCGGATCCTCCGGTCTCAGCCTCCCAAACGCTGGGATTACAAGCATGGCCGGCAGTCACAGCAATTCTCTGGGTGATTTTTCTGGTTATTCTGTAGATTCACAGTAGTTTTGATTAGGCAGGATGTAGCCACTGGGGTCCCTGTCATTTCTCAGTCTAAGTTCATCTGCAACTTTAGGATTTTGCCAAGAAGTCTGGAGTGTCACAGTCTTGAAGTATTCAAGTCTTGAGAGAAAAATGCAATTGCTTTTGTTGATGGTTTTCTGCAATTACTGACTGGACAAAATCCTGCTTCTTCTTTGCTGGAGTTGGTCTCTGAGAGTTGCAGGTCCCTGCACCATCAGTTCCCACCTGAGCTCACCGAGATGGTGCCGCCTCTGCTCTCTGTTTGCCAGATGAGACACATGGAACTCTTTTCAGTCCTTTGCTCTCTGTACCATATCCAATTCACCACCTTTCAACTGTCTTTGTTGTGTTGAGTTCTAACTGCTTTTCTTCTCTTGCTGAGAAGCAGTCTTCCTGCTGGTTGAGTTTCAAGTCTCAGGTAAACCAAAATTCACAGTCTTCTATTTTACCATCTTTGCATCCTAGTTCTTTTACTTTGAAACAAGTTCTTGCTAAGTTGTTGAGGCTGCCCTCAAACCTACAGGCCTCCTGTCTCAATCTCTCAAGTACTGGGATTACAGGAGTACACCACCATACACAGTTTAGCATTGTCGTCTTTAGAACCCTGCTTCTAAATTTGTTTCCAGCCTCTGAGCAGGAAGTTGCATTGACTTCCCTGATTCCTGAAGTGCCAGACTTTATACTGATTTCTAGAGTACTACTGATGAACAATTCTAGGGCCCTGGACTTAGAATTCTACCCCTTTCTGGTTTTCATTGTTTGGTGATATTAGCAGCAAGTTTCTGAGGCTGAGAGTGAGTGGTAATCTGAATGGGAGCTTCTGCCCATTATTTTAGCTCCTAGGATTTATATACTTTTGGCTCTCACTGAATATAAAGGGAGAGTAGATTTTTGGGAGAGGTAATTGACTGTAAAGGAACTTGAGATATTTGTTAGAAAATGCACCATATTCCTGCATTGTGTAGTTTTTATTTTATCATTTTTTAAACTCCCAAGTAGTCTGAAAAGTCTGAACCTTTCTTTGAAAAGTCTGAACCTTTTTAAACTGTGGCATGTTTTATCTCCTACTCCACCCAAATTATATCCCAGCTGTTGACTTGTGTTTCAGAAATAAGCTTAACTTCCTTTAAAAATTAAATTTGACTAGCATTTGGATTCATGTGGTAGGGAAGAGAATTGAAGTACTCTTAAATATATGAAAACCATTGGGTCACAGTTTTTATAGTCATTCTAGAAGGCAACCTCATAGCACTTAGGAATATCGTTTATGTATGTTCCATGACTATGCACCTCAGGACTAGGAATGCCCTACAGAAACTTCTCACAAAGGTAAAGGAATATGTTTTGTGATTGTCTTTCATCCATTTGTGTGGGTGTTGATGGGAGTGGCACATGAGACCTGGAGACAATGCAGATGACTGAGGAAGGAACTTGTGGAAGATGCAGGCTGAACATGCAGCACTTACAGGTGGCAAACTAGAGATAAATGGAGCAATATTGGTAGATACTAATAATTTGGTATAATTAGAAAACAATGAAGGAAAAAGAAGATGCATAGTCTAATACTACTCATGTAAGTTAAGCAAATTCATATGAACTTAATATTTTATAAAGGTATGGGTATATTTGAAGACATATAGCAAACAATTTAGAAAGGGGCCTTATGGGACAAGAGAAGATGAAGAATAAATTGGAAATTAAACTAAAACAAGAGAAGGAATTTACAATGATCATATTGTGCTCTCAACAAAGGAATATAACTCACCTCCTCACACCTGAAGCTTGAAAGACAAAGGAAAGTCATGCACGAGTCTACTATTTGGAAATAAAATGTTTATGATTACCTTATATTGTGATCCCTATGGGAGGAAGAGTAACTGGAAGTCATTCTGAATAATTTGTGGGCATGAAATATACTCTAAAGATATTTCATGTAAAAGAAAATCCCAAATTGTGTATATGTATATATTAAATCCCCAGCATACATTATATGTTATATATGCTGGGGATTGAACCTGTGGACTTTCTACCTCTGAGCCACCCCCCCCCACCAGCCCTGTTTTATTTTTTATTTAGAAACCGGATTTCACTAAGTTGCTGAGGGCCTTGCTCAGTTACTGAGACTGTTCTCTAACCTAAGATCCATTGTCCTGTCTCAGTCTCCAAGAACTGGGATTATAGGTGTGTGCCTATAATTTTATTATAAATAAGCACTATCAATACTGCTTATAGTAAAATGTGAAAGATGCAGCCTTAACATGGGGCACTTAAAGTATGCTTTTATAAGAGGCAGGGTTGTTTTAGGCTCACCTATGGGATATAGGATGGAGGATGGACACTGAAGACTGTTACTTTTTCCTTTGTATTTCTTTGGAAGATTCTCTTCATCTAATTCACCATGTCTGTATTTTCACTCACCACCTTCTTCTGGGTGTCTTTACTGTAGTGACATAGCTGCCTGGGGCATGGGGCAGGGGGCTGGTATTGGATATGTCTACCTTGTGGCAATGGTGTTTTTTCCTTTGAGGTTGGTTTTTCTGTCTTTCCTCTTATTTTTTTCTGTTCTTTTCTTCACTTCCTCCTTTCCAAGTCTCCTTCTTTTTCCAAATCTGATGATATTTTATTCAATCCAGGGCATTTTCTGGGCAGCAGTTCAGTGAATTGCTACGACAGACCTTAGCTCCCTGCTTTCTCACTCTGCCTATGCTCTGTCTCTATAGACTCCCTTGCATTTGTTTTTTAAAATGAAAAGAGTGAACTCAGGCTGCCAGTTTTAAGTTCTTAAATGATGATTTGGTAGATGAACCGCTATTTCACTACAATTTCTCTGTTTGTTTCTTTTTTGTTCAAGATGATAACTAAAATCCATAACCTGTGAGATGTTTTTCAGTGCCTCAACTCCAAAGCCTTCATTGAAAATCTTCCCATGTTTATCCAGTAAGGCAGTGATTCACTTTGCCATACACCAATTCCACTTAGTTATTGGTTCCTCAAAGGATAATTGCTATTTACCTAATTATGTGGTAAGTGCTTTGCAGTAGCAGGGTAATTAAACAATGTACTGAGCAATTACAAAGTAACTGTGATATTTGGGAGAGTTGGTTTGAACAGAATTCATTTTAATGGTAATTCACTGGATAGTAGAAGACAATAACATCACGTTATCTGTAGGAAAATGGCAAATGTCATTTAGTTTTACATTATAACCTATTATAGTTTAGCACTGAAGAAGCAAAGCATAATTCTCCAGTGAAAATGAATTTTGCATGCTTTCTTGGTTACTGGAGAACTAGGCTTTTGGTTTTTCTGATTGAGAGGCAGTCACAAGTGTTGATTGAGGAAGTAGAGATCATCTGCATATATGCCTAGGTTGAAAAGCAATGTAAATGTAGTGTAGTCAAGGGCTAGCCTAGCTATGCTCAGTACTTACCATTTCTTGAAATATGATATATGGACTGCTAATGTCACAGCCATGAGTGAGTTTGGACTTTTGAGTTATTATGAGAAACTTCCATCATCACAAATTAGGAAGTTTCTTTTCAAATGTCAATTTCTGGGTTCTTTTACCTCCGCAGAGATGTGGAAATCAAGCCATCTAAATGAAGCTTTGAAATCTCCATTTTTTTCCTGATAGATGTAAATGCTGCCCAGGTGAATCCAGGGCATCTTCAACTTTGAGAGCCACTGGACAGCATGAGGAAACTCAGATCTAATGTGTGCAGAGACCCATGGGCTGCTATTTCTTCACTACCTGCCATGCTTCTATCTGACACAAGTGTATGAAGTCCTCCTTTCTTTCTCATTGTTTCCTCTCCTTTCCAACTTCATGACACATTTTGGAAATTACTAAGTCCTCTAATTAGAGTGTTTGTCCCAAATATTTTTGACATTCATAGGAATATATCCCAGAATGTTGAATATGATATATGTGATAAATGCCCACTAGTCTATCAGATTCACCAGATTTAGCTTATGAAATATTTATAAATGATGCTAGGCCTTTTGGAGATCTTCACTAAATTCTACTTTCTAAACAAGAGTTAATTTTATGAAGCCATTAAAGTTACTCAGGCGAGTCAGGTGTTTTAGGTACACTATCCCTTTTCATCCACAAATCTCTTATCTAGAGAGGTAATATTAGTATATTTGTTTTTTTTTTTTCATGGAAAAATGTGGCACAGAGAAGCTAAGTAACTTGCACAAAGCTTATCACACAGTTCATTAAATGTTCATTGCTAGGTGAAATCTGGACAATGCTGCTTCTGAGTATCCTCATTGTGGGCAATGTTGTAAGAATTTTATAATTTTTATAAAAGGAATTCTTAATCTAAAGGAAGGTAAAATCCTAATCTACTAAAAACACCATTGGCATGATTTCCTTACTTTCCTCTTTATTCCTCATCCTCTCTTCCACCTGATGAAAAGAATATCTGAGGACTAATTAGAAGAAAGAAGGCACTACCATGCTATGTGAGAGCCTGGCTGTAAGAAAGATTGATACTCACAACAGTGGTTCTTTTGCATTGATCTCTCATATGGTGAGAGAGATAAAGTGAAGGAATGGCCTTATACTTCAGAAACTACAAAGACTTGTAGAAATAAAACAAATCAAGAGAAAGCTAGGCATGTCCTAAGAGTGGTGATTTCACTTCATTGGTCTATGAATTGTTGGACACACAAATACAATTTCATTCTTTGTGGAGGCCAGATACAAGGTTAACAAATGAATTTCACAAAACAGGAGGTCTTAGTCAGGAAGGCTTGTTGACAGAAGCACAGGCATTGTCTGGGTTCAGCAATGGAAGCCCTGGCATTTAGTGCATACTAGCAAGCAAGGCCAAATAGGAAAGCCAAACAAGGCATTTTGTTTTATATTTTGCTGGAGCTCTTTATAATATTTCTAGTGTTGATGTGAAAAGCATAGACTGTCTTTCAGGGAATGAGATAATTAATCTTTAAAATGCTTCTTTAATATTAGCTATTTGGAACCATTAAAATTTTTGAAGATGAAACATTTTATTTTTCCAAAGGCCTTGCTAAGAGGAGAATTGAAATGCTGATCACATCAACAATTTAATGAGGCTTAGGTAGGAAAGTGTACTTGAGTCTTTCATTTGAGATTAAAGTATACATAGTTTATAATTCAAATTCATTAGAAAAGATACAAAATATTTTGTGCTTAGAAAGAATTATTTTTTTAGCTATCTCATTTTCTCTGTAATGTGTGAATTGTAATAAACATTGCTGGCCAGATTCAAAGAAAAGCTGATTGAGATGATGATGATGGTGATGATGATGATGGATGTGTGTGTGCGTGTATGTGTGTTCTCTTCTACTTGTTAGGATGGTCCACTTTAAATTTGTTGTTCTGATTTTTATTTTCAGAACCATGCATAAGTTGTGAAATATGTTCCACCAGAAATATCTGAACACACTGTTTAACTGTTAATAGTAGATATATTTAGTAAAGGGGAACAAGACCTCGGGCTGCATTAGTGATGCTGGAAGCTTCTCATGATCACTCAGGTTGTTGGTAAAGAAGGTATTGATTGCCCTTCGACTGGGTCGCTAATGAGTTCCATAGTAGCTTAGCCTAAAGTTTAGGTTTGATAGTTATCTACTCACACCATTGAGCCAGATGATTACCCCAGCTCTATTTAGATATGATTGGTGATGTTTGGACATATGTGTACATGGTGAACTGATCAACACAGTTAAGTGAACTAACATGTCCCACCTCACAGGGTTGTCATTGTTTTTGTTTTGTTGTAGGAACTCTTGGAATATTCAATCTTAACAAATTTTAAGTATAAATTGTGCCATTATTAACTATAGTTATCATGCTGTACGTTAGATCTCTAGAACTTACTTATAACTTACAGTGTGTTTTACCCTTTAAGCATTATCTCCAAAGGGAGTCATCAAGTGATTCTCCCCACCCCCTTTTGTGGTATTGGGGATTGAACCCAGGGGCCTTCTACCTCTGTGCTACATCTGAGGCTTATTTTATTTTGTTTTGACATAAGGTCTCACTAATATGCTGAGAACCTCTCTAAGTTGCTGAAGCTGACTTTGAACCTGCAATTCTCCTTAGATTACAGATGTGCACTGCCACACCTTCTAATGATTCCCTCTTGATGTTTCAGGATGAGAGTAGAATTGCACTTGCCTCTGAACTAGAAATGGTGGGGACAATTTAGAAATGTGTGCACCATGCTCTTTGCCTCTTTGCAGCATTGTTCACAATAGCCAAACTATGGGAACAACTTAAGTGCTTGTCAATGGATAAATGGGTAAAGAATCTCTCTCTCTCACACACACACACACACACACGTGTACACACACACACACTGGAATATTATTCAGCCTTTAAAAAGGAGAGACACAGAAAGACATTCTGCAATATTCATTTGTATGTGAAATCTAAAAAAAGTCAAATACATTTGAGAATAGAACAGGGGTCACCACGGATGGCGAGATAGGTGACACGCATGGGGCGATGTAGGTGAAAGCATACAAAGTTGCAGTTATGGAGAATGAATAAGTCTAATGATCTAATATACAGCATGAGGACTATAGTTAATAATATTGTATACTGGAACTTGAATAAAAGTCCATTTTACATACTCTTAACACAGAAAGACCAAAAGTCACTGTGAGATGATGCTATGGTAATTGGCTGAACTCCAACAGTCTCTTCACCATGTACACGTACATCAAAACTTTACAGTGTATAGTTTGAATAGGTACAATACAAAAAGAAATTTGTAGGTTTATTTGGTGTTGACCCAGATATTTGCATTTATAAAAATTACTAAGTCATCCCAAAATATTGGCTGTGTGGCTGTTTGCCACCAACTTTGTCTTAAGCATATACTGTTAGTTGGTAGTGCATACCTAGTTGTTAACTTAGATGAAATGTTCATTACTGAGACACTTTACCAGGCAATTTACAAAAGTTGAAAAGGAAAAGATCCCCCTCCCTGTTCAGTAGCAGATAGGTTTTTCCACTAATCGAAATTGCCCTGATTGGTTATTTAAATACTAGTATCCCTGCAAATCTACTGTACTGCATGCTGTGGAGATTGGATTCCATTCTGCCACAGTGCAAAAGATCAGCTGTTCCCCAGTGGTGTTGCTGTTGCAACAGTGTGAATTGCACTTTTAATGTGTCTTCCCAGCTGACAGCACATCTAATTATACTTTATAAAACCCGTTTTAAATGATACTTAAATTTTTCTTTGAAATATACTTACATAAAAGTGAAGATTAAATAAACACTTAAAAGTTATATCATCAAGTCATCTTAATTTAACCACTCCTTCTGCTGTCTTTGAAGCATAATATACACTTTGTTCATATGGAGCTAATTTCCACAAAATGAAAGAGTGGCCAGAAACTACCGATTAGAACAGGAGTGAGAGGGAGAGGTAAGAGATGACCTTTCTGGCTTTGAAATTACTCAGTCACTTAATCTATGTATCTGAGTATTTAGAAATCTTTTTCTGCCACTAGATTTCCTTTTTTAAAAAAAAAATTCTTAAACTTACACATTTGGCAAGAGTAGTGAATAGGATAGAAGCATATTAAGTATGTAGAGAGCAAAAGATTCAATTATACATCTTTAAATGACAATAGATTATGCTTCTTTTCTTCCCTTTGTCTTAGTCTTTTTCTGTCTTCATCCTAATTTTCAACCTCATCGTTAACATAATAGTTGGTCTACTTACTAGAGCATCATTATCTTTGCATAGCTTTTTTTTTTCTTCCTTCTTTTTGGAGAGGTTTAATAGGAATTCTTATTGTATCAATGAAATTCTTTTTTCAGACATCTAATGGCTTTAATTGGTATTACAAACTTTCCTCTAGTTGAAAACACTGGTTCTCAAACTTGGCAGTACATTTGGCGCTTTAAAGAACAGTGATGACTGGCTTTTGCCCTCCCCAAAGATTCTAATTTAATTGGTCTGGGGTGCAGCCAAGGTCTGGGGATTTTTAGAACTCCCTAGGTGATTCTGATGTGCCACAGAATCTGAGAACTGCCGTTCCTAAGGGCTAATCAGGTTTCCTTCAAGGAGTTCTGTATTAACACAGGGGTTTCCAAACTGGTGGCTACACACTGAACTCACCTGGGGAGCTTCAAAAGAAGTAGTTGTGATTTAGTTGCTTTGGGTGGCTGCTTGAAATTTGAAACTTTAAAGATCCCATGTGATTCTAATGTGAAGATATGTTTGGGAACTAAACTTGAATCTGTCATTTAAAAAACCCTGTAATTAATAAATAATGTAGATGATATTTTCCAAGGAAATCAGAGCTTACATATATTTGTACCATGTCATCATCTTATTTTAATCAAGTATATAAACTTGATTAAAATAAGAATATGAAATGTTCTTTTCTTTCAACTGTTAACCTTATCCAAGAGAGGATCAGAGGCACTTGGAAGTCTTACAACATATTTGTACTTTGCTTTTAATTTGTATTCATAGGTATGTTCCTGGCTAGTAAAAATGGGCCCAAATGACCTTTCTAAGAGTGTCTATAATCTGTCTTTGATAGATATATAAAAACATGCATTTATTTTAATAGGAGTTATATGGTTGAAAGGGAAAAACAAATTGTTCTTTTTACAATTCACAGGAATATTTTTATCTGAAGTGATATGATAGCAAGTGTTCTCTTTTCAGGGATCATTTGAATAGGGTGAAAAAAATCATTTCTTAACTATGAGTTACTCAATTTGGGTCACGGATATTTTGTGTAAGACAGGTCCTCTAGTTCCCAATCATGGATTTGAACTCTCAGTAGTCCAATTGACCACAGTTTAATGGCTATCTCCGGCTTTCCCTATTCCTTACATGTTTATTTCCCTGTAGCAACTCCTTCCATGGACCAGTTGTCTTCCCCAGATCATTTATTGCTGACAATAATTTTTATTTCCAGTGACCAATTTGTTCTTAAGTACAAGTCATCTGACATTTGGTTTTCTTAAAAAGCCATTTTACTTGTTTGCTTTCCATTGCAGTCTTCATTCAGTTTTTTTTTTTTTTTTCATTTCTATTTTTAAGTTTTTCAGTCTAACTCCCTCAATACCATGTGTATCAGTCAGCTTAATGCATTCTGTGAATTCCAAATGTGAAGTTTTTAATACAGGGACTTTGGGCTCATACAACTTTGGAAGGATTGGGAGAGTGAAGTTTTCACTGTCTGGATGTATCTCTCACTAATATAATTTGAGGTCCTCCCTTCTCCGTCTTTCCTTCCTTATAGGAATGTGGAAGTCCTAGCCCAGCTCTCTTGATTCAGCACTGAATATAACTTCTAATCAAGTTCTTTCTCCATGAGAGCAATAACAAGACTTTGAGTAGATTCAAGAGTATTGTGTAATTTACCTCTTCCTCTCTGCCTAACTGCTAACCGTCATTCAAGACCCAGACAATATTTCCAGATTTTTAGTAATTCTTCATGATTACTCTACTCCATGTGACTTTCAGGAGGGTATATTCTATATCCTTTGTCATTCTATATTAATTCTATATCCACAGTTTTTGATTTCCAGTCACTCTGCATATCCCCCACCCCCCTTTTTGATTTGTTTTACCTTTCTTCCAGTTCAATCATGGCAAGTCTTGCTGTATCCAGTAACTTTTTCTGTCTTCATTCATCTAGAACTAGTAGGTCATTAGAACTTTGGGTTACCTTCTCCTTTCTGAAATCCCTAGAGTGAAATGCAGATACGCCATAAGAAGAATTCTTTATCCTGCTAGGTTTTTAAAATATATAGACTGGAATTTTGGGGACTAGTTTTTCAGTTTTCCTTCTCCATTTCCAATGTGACCTTCTTAGTTTGGATGTTCATGATAATTCTTGCAGAAGCTTTCTCTCTGAAGACTTCTGAGTCTATAACCACTTCTTTGTGACATGCCTCACTTGTTTAGTGTATATTTGTTAACAAATCCATGATCTAAAAATGGTGCTTCTGTTCTTTTTTCTTACAGATATCCTAGATGAGTTATCCCTCTTTTGCTTTTTTAAAATCTTGCTTATCCTTACAGCCAGTTTTCTTCTTATCACAGTAAAAATTACAGCTTCTGACACTGTATTTTTTTCTTTTGTAGCTATTATTTTCAATACATTTAATATTGGGGGAACAAAAAATTAATATAAATTTCATTATTTAATTAAGAAAATTTGATTTTTCCCTCAATTTTTTAGTTATTAACATATTTCACTATACAAAATTTTAGCTATGGCCAGTTGTATTCTTATTTGATAATATCTGCCAATAATTTTCATTATAAATTGGATAATTTACTGAGTTTTATTTTTGTCTATTCTTTGTGTCAGAAAGAGTAAACAAGGTTATTCTATTAAAAACTTCTTTTTTTAAAGAATGAAATAAATAGGAATTTGATGCTCGATCAGGTCAAAATGGCAGGTTGAAAATAGTCTTAGGGTTGATATGCTAGAATCTAAAATCTGCTCTGAGTCTATTCTTTTCAGCATGACTGTCAGGGTCTTTAGGAGTCCAACTCTATCTTCTTTTTTGGTCCTTTTTTTCTGTCCCTGTATCTTTATTTGTCCTTTGCTTTAGCAAAATTGGATTTCTCAACATTCTTTTAATGTGTTGCAACCTACTTCTTTATGCATCTGTGCCTGTGTTCTCACAGTTCTCTGTATAGAACAATCACTCTGTCTTCTTCATTGCCTTGTGGATTTGTACTTTTCTCCAAGGCCAAGTCCAAATGTGCATGGAGTTCTCAGATATTCAATTTTAGTGCATATTTCCTTCCTTTGTATTGTTATGTCATTATTTGTGTGCCTTTTAGGAAGTGTCTACCACGTTATGTTGTACATGTTTCCTATATTGGACTATAAGTTCTCTGGAGATCAGATATATGTCTTCATCCATTTTTTAAATTCAGTACTTAGTAGGTCTTTTATGAGAAACATTTATGGACACCTACCTCTTACACATTGTCCTCTTACACAATGTGTAAAATATGGTTTAGAAAATTAGACCAGCTCATTATATGATATATATACATATATATATATATATATATATATATATGTAGTGTGTGTGTGTGTGTGTGTGTGTGTGTGTGTGTGTGTATGTGTCACACTGGGGATTGAACCCACGGGCATTCTGTGCTATACCCCCAGTCCTGTTTTTTATTCCTTATTTTGAAACAGGGTCTCACTACGTTTCGGAAGCCCTCATTAAGTAGCTGAGACTGGCTGCAAATCTGCAATCCTCTTGTCTCAGCCTCTCAAGTACTGGGATTACAAGTGTGCACCACCATGCCCGATCTCAGATCATATATATATATACACACATACACACATATATGTACCAAAATATATATTTATATATATAAATATATATATACATATATATATGTATATATATATTTCGGTACTGGGGATTGAATTCAGAGGCATTCTAACTCTGAGCTACACCTCCAGCCCTATTTTTTATTTTTTATTTTTGAAACAGAGTCTCACTAAGTTGCGGAGTGCCTCACTAGGTAGCTGAGGCTGGCCGCAAACCTGGATCCTCCTGTCTCAGCCTCCCAAATGCTGGGATTACAAGCGTGCTCCACCACGCCCAGCTCAGATCTTATATTTTTAAAATAGTCTAATAGTTCCAAGCTGGGTCAGGATTCTTTGCTTTAGTCCTATCATACATCTTCAGACTTAGCCTGTGCTATATTGTCACTTTTCATGTCCTTTATATAATCTAACAGATAGCAGTTTCCAAAATTTAGGAAGAAAAAAATGTTTTTTTTTTTTTTTTTTTTTTTTTTTTTTTTTTTTTTTTTTTTTTTTTTT
>PVLC010007895.1:11009-21445 GCA_004027655.1 Graphiurus murinus | reverse complement strand
GCCTCCCAAATGCTGGGATTACAAGTGTGCGCCACCACGCCCAACTGAAAAAAATGTTTGAAGTAACTTTTAGAAAGAATTTTGACCTCTATGGGGTCTGGTGGAGCACACCTATAATCCTGGTGTTTGGGAGACTGAGGCAGGAGGATCATAGGTTTGAATCCAGGCTTAGCAACTTAGACCTTGTTTCAAAATAAAAATAAAAAAGAGCTAGGGATGTAGCTAAGAATAGAACCTCTGGGGTTATTCCCTAGTAATAAAAAAAAAATTTAACCTCAAATTTAGCTAGAATATGAATATGTTTTCCTTAATAATACCAAGTGTATATTATTCAGTCACAATGCATTATTATACTAGACAATGTCACAAAGATACTTCTTGATTTAAGGGACTTTTAATTCATTTAGAAGGAAAACATATAGAATACTAAGTATTTCCTGTATTTTAGTCATTATGTTTATATTTCATATATTTAACTTCATTTAAAACTCATAGTTACATTATTACATTGATGAAGAAATGAGATTCAAAGTGGTCAGTGAACTTAGTCACGTTAACCTTGCTTGTAAAAAATTTGAAACTAGTAGGTTTTATATATCTTTAAAGTCAACAACTTTGACTTCATCATTTTTTATTTTATTTTATTTTATTTATTTATTTTTTTTTGCGGTACTAGGGATTGAACTCAGGGGCATTCTACCTCCGAGCTATACCCCCAGCCCTATTTTTTATTCTTTTATTTTGAAACCGGGTCTCACTAAGTTGCGGAGTGCCTCACTAGGAAGCTGAGGCTGGCCGCGAACCCGGATCCTCTGGTCTCAGCCTCCCGAATGCTGGGATTACAAGCGTGCGCCACCACGCCCGGCTTCATTTTTTAGAAATATTATCTATTATAAAATGAGAGGTCATAGTCAGATGAACTCTAGGATGAATTCCTACTTTTTTTTTTTTTAAATCAGTTTCCTGGTAAAATTGATTGGAGTAACAGCTCTCACCATCTCAACAGAATACATTGCTTTGATGATTTACTAAGATAATATGTGAAAAATTATTAGCTCAGTGACTGAAATAATCTGTCAAAAGTTGAGGCATTTGTGATTTTTATAGTTACTTAATCATAATAGCTCTTAAAAATAAGGCAAGCAAACCTACACACATTTAAACAAATAAAACAAATCCTAAGTTCTGAGATCAAAGCCCTTGCATGTCTCTCATATTTTTGTGCAATGGTTTAAAACAAGGAAGCAGATTTAATGTCTTGTAAAATGTGAAGGATTGATGCACGGGCCTATTCTACAATATATGCTTAGTTTTCTAGTAGCGCTAAAAGAAAACAGTGTTTGACTTCGAATAGAGAGATAGGGAAGACTGAGAAGACTGACAGAGGTTTTTTTTCTTTTCTTTCTTTTTTTTTTTTTTTGGTGCATTGTAATCATACATCTTTGTTAGGTACAAGCTGGTAAAGGCATACATGCACACATCTCTCATTTAACCCTTCCCCAATTGCCGCCTCACTGCCTCCCCAACCTCCTTCTCAAGTTCAGTTTAGTGATTGACTTTGATATGTTTGTGAAAGTAATCATATACATTAGGGGTCCCCCCTCCCTGCCATCACCTTCAGTTAAGTCACCTTCTTTGCTCATCTAAGGTTTCTCCTTCTTTGTCTAGAATCCCTCTTATGTCCCACTTTCTCCCTAGCTTCCACATATTAGGGAGAGCATATGATTTATTACTTTTTGTGACTGACTAATCTCACTTAGCATAATGTTTTCCAGTTCCATCCATTTCCCTGCAAGTGACATGATTTTGTTCTTCTTTATGGCTGAGTAAAATTCCATTGTGTACATATCCCATAGTTTTGTAATCCATTCGTCGGTGGACATCTTGGCTGGTTTCATAGTTTGGCAATTGTGAATTGTGCGGCTATATACATAGATACACATTCATTGGTCTGATAGTTTGATTCGCATTCTTTTGGATAGATACCCAGAAGTGGTATTGCTGGATCATATGATAGTTTCATTCCCATTCATCTGAGGACACTCCATACTATTTTCCAAAGTAGTTGCACTAATCTCCAATCCCACCAACAATGTATTAGGGTTCCCACTTCTCCACACCCTCGCCAGCATTTGTTGTTGTTTATGTTTTTGGTGATTGCCATTCTAATTTGGGTTAGGTGAAATATCAAGGTAGTTTACCAAGGTCACTCCTCACAGACATAAAAAACTCAGTCCTTAAATTCATTTGGAACAACAAAAAGCTCAGAATAGCCAAAGTAGTTCTTAGCAACAAGAACTATGCAAGAGACATCACAATATCTGACTTCAAACTATACTACAAAGCCACTGTAATAAAAACAGCACAGTATCACAGTATTGGCACAAAAACAGACACAAAGACCAATGGAGCAGAATGGAAGACTCAGAAACAAACCCATAGACTTACAGCCAACTGATTTTTGACAAAGGAGCCAAAAACATACACTGGAAAAAAGATAATCTCTTCAACAAATGGTGTTGGCAAAACTGGTTAACCATAGGCAGGAAAATGGAAATAAACCCCACTTTCTCACCCTGCACAAGAATCAATTCAAAATAGATCAAACACCTGCAACTCAGGCCAGAGACCTTGAAGCTACTTGAAGAGGGCATAGATCCAACACTTCAACACAGAGACATAGGTAAAAATGTTCTCAACAAGACCCCAAAGGCACAAGCAACTCAAAGGAAGATCAATACATGGGATTGCATTAAACTGAAGAGCTTCTGTATAGCAAAGGAAATTACCAAGAATCTCAACAGAGAGCCCACAGAATGGGATAAAATTTTTGCCAGCTACTCTTCCAATAGAGAACTAATATCTATAATATACAGAGAATGCAACAAACTCACAGTTAAGAAAACAAATAGCCCAATCAAAAAATGGACAAAGAATCTAAATAGACAATTTACAAAAGAAGAAATGTGGCCAAAAAATGTATGAGGAAATGTTCAACATCATTAGACTGACAGAGTTTTAATGGAAGTGTTGGTCCAGGAATTATAGAAGATGTTCTGTGTAGGTAAAATATCATGATACAAGGCTCACAAATAGGACTAAACAAGTTGTATATGGAAGAAGAAAGTTAGTAAGCATAAATAAAGGTTTTTCAAAAAAATCTAATTTTTTAAATATCTCACCTACTCTACTGTCACCTAAAAAGAGTAGTTAATGTGAAAAAAGGATATGGAAGGAACATGTTTTCAACATGTTTTAAGTGATTGTATGGAGTGGCGATGTCTTAATTTATGGATATCTACTGAAACAACAAGAAGACATCATTAAGCAAAGGTTGGCCACCATGACAGTGCCAGGCCAGGACCAAGACTGTAGAAATGTGGGACTGCATACCTTTTTGTGGGTTTCATTGCTTCTGTGTGTGTCATATCAGGACTAATCATAACATACTTTATTGGGGAATGGATGACATTGGTGAATAGATTATCTTTTCCTCCATTCATCTACTACTACATAGAAGCAAGGACTTCATAAATCCTCACCATAAGTGCTTATCAGTTTTCTTTCTTCTGATATATTTTTCACTTCCCCTGTCACTTTTCTTGATTGATTTTCAAGTTCTGAACTGAAATATTTGGTATTCCAAAGGAGGGTGCTTCTATGAACATTATTTTGAATGGTTCACAGAGTTGGTTCAACTTTCACTTCAATTTCCAGCACTTCACATTATTATAGATTGAAAGAATAGTGCCAGCCTGTCAGTACTTTTTGATGTAATACATGTGGTGTGCTGGACATATTTCATTCAAACTGATAGCATGAACAATAGATCTGTAGTATGTTCTTTAGGATAAAATTTCACTAGATACATAATGAATGATTGTTAGATTTTCTTTAAATTATCTTTTATACTTAAATTTTTACCCTCAAGGACATTGGCTTCTATTGGTATAAGACTTATATGGAGCCAGACTGATTATTCCTAGTTTTTATGTCATTTCTTGGGAGAAAATCAAGTTCCTAGGTTCTTCTCTGTAAGGCCACTAGGCATAGCACAGTGTTTATATTTAGCAGGTAATTAAGTAGTGTCTCTTGATTGAATTAATTATTGCCTAGTTACAGAGAAGTAAAAGTGTGGCTCTGAATACTTAACACACACACACACCCAAAAAGCACACACAGAGAAAACATACACTCACCAAAGCTGTCCCACAAGAAAAGATTAAAATCTCCCCGATACAGTTGCCCAGCACTTCTTGTCTTTAATTCGGAACAATTTTAAAATTCATGTTTGATGTATGTATTTTTCCCAAGGTCAACTTGAGTATTATTCTCGTATACATCTATAATAATATATAAACATATTTAGTAAACAGAATATACTTATAGGAAAAATACATAC
Source organism: Graphiurus murinus (assembly GCA_004027655.1). Classification (NCBI taxonomy): domain Eukaryota; kingdom Metazoa; phylum Chordata; class Mammalia; order Rodentia; family Gliridae; genus Graphiurus; species Graphiurus murinus. The sequence goes on along the minus strand of PVLC010007895.1, from coordinate 17,043 downwards.
AGAAAAATTACTGTTTCACTGTCTGGCAAGACTGAGGAATTTCATATTCATTCTTGAAATCTTTCATTCTAGTGTTGTAAATGTGTCCAGATAGCTTAAAATAACTCATGAAAAGTGGGAAGATAAGTTGTGTTAGCACAGCAGCAAGCAACAGCCAAACGGGCTCTACTCCAAGCTTCCTTAGGGTGGAATTACATCATGCAATGTACATCTGCTTTCCTTGTACACAGTTGAGCTTTTTCCCAACTTAATTCCAAAAGTATTTAATCTTGCTATATGCTCAGCTATATACATGATGATGTAGATTATTTAAAAGATGATTAATACTTGTACATACTTAAATAGATAATAGAATAACAAGTGTTGATGGGAATGAGGAGAAATTGTAACCCTTTTGCACTGTTGGTGGGAAAGTAAAAATGATACAGCCACTGTGGAAAAAAGTAGGGCAGTTCCTCAAAGTATTGAAAACAGGATTATAATATGATCCAGGAGGTCCACTTCTGGATATGGTTTCAGGATCTTGAACCATAATTAGCATCAGTATTCACATCTAAAAGGTGGAAATAACCTAACTGCCCATTGACTGATGAATGGATAAAGAAAATATACAATGGAGTACTATTCAGCCATACAAACAATGGAATCTTATCATTTTTTTTACAATATTAACAGAACTAGAAATCATTATGTTAGGTGAAATGGTGAAATAGGCTAAGATATGTGACATATGAAATATTCCAAGACATACTAGTAAGATAAGTACTGCATGATCTCACTCATGTGTGGAATCTATAAAACAGTTGATCTTATGGAAGTTGAGAGTATAACAGTAGTTACCAGACGCTGGGGAAAGTAAGGGGGAATGGAGGGTTGGGGAAAGGTTAATCAATGGGTACTAATTTATAGTTAGGAATAAGAAGTTATGTTATGCTATATAGTATAGCATGATAACTACAGATAACGTACTTTACATTCCAGAAAGCTGGAAGAAAGGATTTTGAGAGATTTCACTATATAAAAACAAATGTTTGAGGAGATATATTCAACCTGACCCAAACATTACACAATGTACCTGTATTGAAATATCATACAATACTCCATTCATATAGACAGTTTTGTGTGTGTGTGGGGGGTTGTATGAATTAAAAATAAATTTAATTTTAAAAAGAAAAAAATAGGATGACTCAATGTTGAATTTGGCTAGCAGGGTATGTCCTAATGCCCAAACTCAGAGGCCTGATTCAGGGCAGATTTGACTGGGTTAGAGGAAGAGAGGGTCCTTTGGCATAGAGTGAATTGAGGGTACTTAGGCCACCTAGTATAGGTCAGTGTGTTCTGACAGTGTAACTCAGCTGGGTATGGATGAGAGATTTTTCATAGAAGAAAGATAACAAGAGGGAGACAATTTCAGGGACTTCAAAAATATCTAGTTCAAAATGACAGTCTGAATTAGGATATTGGGAATATATAGTGAGGAAGGAGAGATTCAATTGTCTAATAAAGATTTTTTGTGAAGATATAATCTGAAAACAATAAAATCTGAATATGACTACCTATATTGATTTTAAAAATTAAATAAGAACAAAATAGGCAATACAAAAATCTTGTAACTCTGATCCCCATCCACTCATGACTGCATCTTCCAGAACTATAAAGTCAAATATTTAATTTTATACTTTTGAGACACATTTAGTATAAAAAGAAGTTATTGAAATATGAGTGAGAAAAAGGACACTAAAAGGTAACTGAATTTTCCCTTATTTGCAAAATAAGTTATTTATGTATTTCAATATTGTATTTTTGTAACAAATATGACCTACCTCAAAAATGGAAGCCTCAAGTGTGAATTCCTATTTAGAGCAAGGCTTCCCCTTATTTTGCATCTACTGTCACATGTAGAATGTGATATTTGTAGGGAACACTAGGGTGATGGAGGAGGTCATTGGCTGTTCATCTGGACACCCTGATTGACTCTGCTTCTGTAAGTCATTCATTCTCCATACCCTTGTGCTCTGCTGCCCAGGTGCAGAGGCTCGGCTTCAGTGAACTGGAGAGTTAAAATGCTAGTGTGATTATTCAGAATGCTGTATTTTTACTTTGATGATAGTTTACTTTCTTTGTCACTTAACTGAGAATTCTGTTGTTACACATGAATTATATTAGCTCATGCTAATTTTTTTAATAAGTAGCAATTCCTTGTATTCCATAGTCCAGATTTGGAGAAATCTGGGTGGACTATTCTTAAAACAAGCATTGCTTGAATGCTGAAGAAAGAGATCCCTATGTCTCATTTCTAAGATTAATTTTTCTAGAAATATCTTTTGAATTTTACCTTTCTTACCAAACTTTATAATTTTGACATGAATGCTCTATTAAAATAAGAGAATCATATTTGACAAATGTGCCAGGTAAGACTGCTATTTTGCTGTGAATTACAGAAAACTTTCCTATGGTAGCTTACTTTTTCTCACATAACAAGAAGTCTGGAGTTAATGACCAGGGTTACATTAGTAGTTCCCCATTTTCATTGATATTCTAGGCTCCTTCTTTCTATTCCATCATCTTTTATATGTGGCCTCAATCCTATGCTCACAATAGGGATGCATTTCCCCTAGGAAGGAAGCGAGGGAAAGAGTCAGTGTTTATACCACGAAAGTGAAAACTCTCCCAACACCTTCCTATAGACTTTTGCTAGCATATTGTTGTCATAATGTATAAGGGAACCATGCAGCATGCCACACCCAGCTGCAAGGGAGATAGAGACGTGAATGGGTACTTTCTCCTTGACCAAATTTTATTTGGGCTTCTTTGAGCTTTCTTCTCAACTAGGCTTTGAGCTTGTCTTTCCTTTGGCCTGTCCAGCCAACATTAGCAAAGAATCCTGCTAAGTTAGTTATGATATGATCACCTTTGATATCTGATCACATTCTTCATAGCAGACATATAAGCCTGCTTTTAACACGAATTCCATTAGATTGATCTCCCAAGAGCCCTCTTATTCTTGTTGTTTCTTCTTAGTAATTTTCGATTTATTGGCTCCTTCCCTCTGTTCCTTGGCTATAAATCCCCAGTTGCCTTTGCTGTATTCAGTGTTAGTCCGATCTGCTTCCCATACTGCAATAGCCATGAATGAAGTCTTTTCTACTGCATTAAGGATAAGAATACTTTATATTTTAACAATAGCGAGTATGGATAGAGTAGGGTTTCATTAGCTAAAAGGAAAACAATGGATAATGGAGAAGCAACTAACTGCAACTATGACACCAAAGGTCTCCTTATTCTAAAAGTCAGTTCATTTCTACTTGAGGAACAAATGTTGATATGCAAGATAAATCTCTGTGAATTCAGGAATTACATTGAACTTGCATCTCTCTCAGTGATATACCTGAAAACTCAGTAAAATGAAGCCTGTAAAACTTGCTACCTCCATATTTTGTAGAACTATTGTGAAGATTTAATTAGCAAGTGGTTATAAAGTGATTTGAAGAAAGTTACTACAAGTACATAATGCTTTGTTAGATAATGTGAGAGTAATTTCACAAAATCTGGGTAACTGTCAAGTAATTAAAAGCAAATGCACTGTCGATGCTGTTCTGTGACTTCCGTCAGTGTTCATCAGAGGCTGACACACCCACTGGGGAGAGAGCAGATCTCATATGGCTCTGAAATGGTTCTGGAAAAATCTTTACTCCTCTTTTAAAATCACTCTCACCATCTGCTGGTAAAAGATTTGAGATGGCTGCCTGTGAACTTAGCAATTAAATGTGCTAATACAGTCACAGGAGAAAATGATTGTCACACCTGTTTTTAAAAAAAGAACAACAAACAGAATTCTACTACCACCCTTGAACAAAAAACAAAAGACAAAAACAAGCAAAAAAAAAAAAAAAATCCATCTGGTTCTCTGTGAAAGAAAACAAACATTCAGATTTTAAACAACAACAAACCCAAACTCAATTACATTTTCAGATATTACGTATACTGAAAATGTAGTCATTTTACAACCCTCTTCAGCATTAGAAACACAAGGTCTTAAGCAAAAACTCAAACCAATATATGTATTTTCTCTCCTTATTTTGGATTTTTAAAAATGTACTTTTATTAGTATATTGCAATTATATATTATAATGAGGTTCAGAGCAATAAAAACATACATGCACACAACACATGGCGTGTTACCCTTCATATTCCACCCTGGTCTCTCCTCCTCCCTGTACATATTATTGAGATTGCTATTGATAACTTCATGTATGTACTTAGTGTTATTCAAACTGTTTCCTTCATCAATCAAATCTCCCACCTCCTTTTCCATCCTCCCTCTCCAAATCCCCTTCCATTAGTCTACTCGTTTTCCTTCTCACTTATCTGAAGTCCCTTTGTTTCCCAGTTTCTTTCTAGCTTCCACATATGAGAGAAAACATATGACCCCCTTAACTTTCTGAGACTGGATAATCTCACTTAGCATGATATTCTCTGGTGCCATCCATTTTCCTGCAAATATCATAATTTTGTTCTTCTTTATGGCTGAGTAAAATTCTATTGTGTGTATATGTACCACAGTTTCATAATCCGTTCATCTTTTGAGGAATACCTAGTTTGGTTACACAGTTTGGCTATTTGAATTGTGCTGCTATAAACATGGATATTCATGTATCACTATAACATTCTGACTTTAGTTCTTTTGGAAAGATCCCTGGGAGTGGTATAGCTGGGTCATATGGTTGATCCATTCTCAGTTTTCTAGGGAACTGATCTCCATAGCAGCTTCTCTTTTACAGTTCTTGTCTAGTGGACGAATGAAGTCCAAGGCCTAGCAAAGAGTATAGAAATATGAAAGTTTAAGTCAGGGAAAGAAAACAGAGCAGTTCTCCCTACCCCCTATGAGTGGGGAGGGAGCGTCCTAGAAAGAGAGTGACCTTGAAGCCCTTGGAGAATGGGCTTTTAAACCTTCCTGAGGTTTTCTATCTGTTCTTTTATGATTCGTCAGAATTGGGTTTTGGGGAGCCAATGACTTTTACAATTTTGATTCTTAATTTGAATGATTATCTGTGGGATGGTCAGAGCTCTATTTCTTGGTGTCCACCAGTCTCTCACCTTCCTGCTTACCTCTCCCAATCTCACAGAAAGGGAGATGCAGATAGCTGCTTTAATTTTTTTCTGTTCCCAGGTCCTCTGTCCTGCCTCATCACCAACAGTGTATAAGGGTCCCTGCTTCCTTACTTCCTCTCCAGCATTTATTATTGTTTGTACTCATGATGGTTGCCAGTCTAACTGGGGTTAGATGGAATCTCAGTGTAGTTTTGATTTGCATTTTCCTGATTGCTAATGATGTTGAACACTTTTTCATATATTTATTGACCATTTGTATTTTTTATTTTGAAAAGTGCCTATTCAATTCAATTTCCCTTTTTTATTTTTTAGTGTTATTTAAGTTCTTTGTATATTCTAGATATTAGTTCTCTATCAGAAGAGTAGCTGGCAAAGATTTTCTCCCATTCTGTAGGCTCTCTCTTCTGACTCTTGATTGTTTCCTTTTCTGCACAAAGGCTTATTAATTTAATGCCATCCTATTTATTGATTCTTGTTTTTATTTCCTGGGCCTTGAGGGTCTTATTGACAAAGAATCTACCAGTGCCTCTATGCTGAAGAATTGATCCTATGCCCTTTTCTAGTAATTGAAAGTCTCTGGTCTAATTTCTAGTGTTTGATCTATCTTAAGTTGACTATTGAGCAGGGTGAGAGATTGGAGTTTTGAGAAGATTAAAAGGTAGCCGGGCGTGGTGGCGCACGCTTGTAATCCCAGCATTCGGGAGGCTGAGACCAGAGGATCCTGGTTCGCGGCCAGCCTCAGCTACCTAGTGAGGCACTCCGCAACTTAGTGAGACTCGGTTTCAAGATAAAGAATAAAAAATAGGGCTGGGGGTGTAGCTCGGAGGTAGAATGCCCCTGAGTTCAATCCTCAGTACCGCAAAAAAAAAAAAAAAAAAAAAAAAAAAAAAAAAAAAAAAAAAAAAAAAAAAAAAAAAAAAAA
>PVLC010007895.1:0-10909 GCA_004027655.1 Graphiurus murinus | reverse complement strand
GTAGTATTAATGTATGAACATTAGCATGTATAAGCCAGTAAAGGAATTCAGTAGAATTTACTAAAACAAAATGTAGCAAAATGGAAATTTTAACTCTTCTATGGAATACATGAAATTTTTTTTTTAGCAAATATACATCAAATATATTTAAAAAAAAATCTAACTAGCACTCATAAATTAGTAGGCAACTAGAAGCTACCTTTCAGATCACTGCTATTCATTCATGTGTTGTCTCTCACTTAAATCTCATGCTTTTATCTTACAGAGAAATTGTAATTGAGACAAAATTTAAAAATTTGCATGGAGTGTTGAGCTATTTAGTGTTTAAGTTTACTATAATCATATAATGGAATTTGAAACATTTTGAGAGATTATTGGCACCAGAAAATTTTATATAATAAGTCACCATGTGTGTTTAACTCATATTTGAGTTGTATCTGCCACTCTGGTGTCCAGTGTGAGAGCAGCACACCATTGTAAATAAGAAATTTTTGAGATCTGTGGATTTCCAATTTCATAATCCCTTCCAGAAAAACTGGAAAACTCAACTCTTAACTGTGGATTTCTTGCATAAATTTACTACTTAAAATTAACTTGGTACACAGTTTTTTATTAAATTTAATTTTTCTAGATGCCTCTATTATGTGAAGATAAATATAGGATAATATTGTGCTCTAATATTTTATCTAATTTGTAGAGTAAACATTTTGAGTCCTCCCAATCATGTTAACACCTTCTTTAAACAATAAATATGTTAGTAAGTTTATAATCCAGATATTATTTTACTTTTCAAATAATATGTAGAATTTAAGACTCACCATTTTTAGTAAAACTAATATTTCCAAATACTGTAGTCTACTATATCAAGACTCTCAGTATACATTTTTTTTGAGATGGCAATATGTGAGTATTCAGGAAGAATTATATCACCTTGGTAACTGGTAAGCTTCTGTGTGTTATAGAATAAATGAAGACTCAAGATTAATAAATATTTTCTGTGGTATAATGATTTCGTGTAGGTTAGTGAACCCTGAAATAGAGTTTTCCATGAGAAAAAGTCCTAAAGTCTGTGTGGTATATAATAATGAGAGATATTTTTTGTCTGTTCTAGTTTCAAATACTAAAGTTACTTAGTGTTATTCATGTACATGTCTCTTTTTGTACTAAATTGAGATTGCATTTAACACTGTAATATGCAATTCACAAAATTGGAATTAAGCACTACTTGGATAAAGTTCCATAAATGATGCTGATTACCTGCTTTTTCTGCTTTATATACTAAAGTCATATTGTCTTGATAGCTCAGGTCCACCCCACTAATGTATGCCTCAGCCATAATACCAAATCTTGTTTATTTTTTTAAACTAAGACCTTTATATACACATGAAAAATAGTAATTGAGAATGGTTATGTGCATACTATGAGTGAGATGCTCTTGTTTTCTGTGCAATTAACTTTAGTTTAAATTGATAAGTTACAGACTCCAAATGCTACACAACAGTGTTCTACTTCCCTCAAAAACAAAAACCACTTTCTTTAAAATCTTTAGTATGTTAAAAAAAAAAATAGTTCCTATTGGTAGCTCTGCAATTGCTTTAAGACCATATTTTAACTTCAGTATCTTCTTTGAACTCATTTCCAAACAAATCCAGGTAAGGTTAGAATTTAAAAGAATGTAAGTGGTGACTTGTCTCTGAGCTTGATTTTGTCATACTACGCTGCATCTTGTGTCAATGTGACATGTGGCTTTCTATGGATCCGAGTTTCTCCAAACAGGTCCTGGTGTTTAGGTGAATGAGGTACTTCCAGGGGAGAAAGGAGCTGAGGTAGATTCTCTCTCTTTTTGCTTTTTATTTATTTTTTTATTTTTTATTCTTTTTTGCAGTACTGGGGATTGAACTCAGGGGCATTCTACCTCCGAGCTACACCCCCAGCCCTATTTTTTATTCTTTATTTTGAAACCGGGTCTCACTAAGTCGCAGAGTGCCTCACTAGGTAGCTGAGGTTGGCCGCAAACCCGGATCCTCTGGTCTCAGCCTCCCAAATGCTGGGATTACAAGTGTGCGCCACCACGCCTGGCTCTTTTGCTTTTTATAGTTTTATTGGTGCCTTATAATCTCATATCATAATGTACATCATAGTAATAATGGCATACATGTACTCAGGGGTTGGTGAGCTTGCTCAATGAAACTATTTTTCATGTCTTGTGTGTCATTAACAAGTATCTTCCTTGCTGAAGCCAGTGGTCAATAATCATGCAAAACTTTTTCGTATAGGCTAAAATCCCACAAAAACATAGCAAATAAATGGCAATACAAGCATTAAGAACTGTGAATTTCTCAGTGAGTCGCTGGCAGTAGTTATTAGTTTCATGGAAAAGCTGAGTCAGAGCTGTATTTCATTTATTCTTATCCTACAATGTAACTTCCCTGAAATTACACCTTTTTTTGAGTTATTGGTAGTCAATCATTTTCTTGATATGAAAGCTGGTTGCTGAGAGTACCTACTTTACAGTGGATTAGTATCTTTTACATTTAACTTCATGTTACAAAGACCTATAATCTAACTGAAATAATCACCTTAAAATATAGACTAGGTAAATGGTTATAATACAAAGTTATTTTTTATTTTTTCAGGGGAGTGACTTTTCAAACAGGGCCTTTGACTAGTGCTCCCAGGTGGAGGTGATGGGTATTCAGGATACTGGATTGGCTAAATCTTACTTTGTTGGTTGTCAAGAAGAATCTCATTGTTCTTGTGGAGGAAATGATAAGCATGAGGAGGAGATGGAAGGAAAAAAGAGACACTTTATTGTCTTGCTTCAGGCAGATTTTTGTGACTTCTAATTGTTTACTAAGTCAAGTAAAAACCTAGCTAAACATTGGTCTGATCTTGCAGTAGTCTCTCAGTACTGCTAAACTGCTACTTCCAGCCTGTTCCATTGCCAATATATGCCATTCTTCCAATATTTGGACTCTTTGCTTTGGTTTATATGTTTTTTTTTAGCATAAAACTTCTCTCATCACTGTTTGTACCTGTCACAGTTCTTCTTGCCCTTCAAAGGCCATTTTGAATACAGTCTCCTACATGAAATCCTTTCTTATCTCCTTCATCAAATAGGTTCTTTCTCATTTGGATTCCTTAAATAATTTGTTCATATTGCTCATAGAAACAAGTATATTCTTCCTTATCTATTATTTTTTTTCTGTGTGTGTTTCTGTCTCATTCCTCCTCATGAGATACTGTAAAGCTCCTGAAAACAGAAGTCATGTATCATTGATATTTATGTATCCAACCAACAGGAACTTAAGGCATGGACACTTAATTAAGTGGACATTGTGTATAGATCCATCAAATAACTCCAGAATATTCCATCATGTTAACAATTTTCTCCAAATTTATATCTACTCAAGTAAAGTTACTCCTGAAAGACACAGCCTTGTGCCATCCAGAATAAGATGATGTTAAAAAAAATTTGGCCTTGATTCTCTGGGATATTTTAACAGAACATATTTTTCTAATTTTAAAAAAATATGGAAAAGGAGAAATGGTTAAAAAACTTCACCATGAGTGCAAAAACAGGTACTTGACTCTTTATATGGGGACATATATAGTCATATATACAATCACATATTTGATGAGGGAGAATGTCTGATTCTATGACATGAAAATGCTTCCTGTTCCACTCTTAATTATCTAATAAATTTTCTGTAGCTTTAAATGTGTAATTTTAAGGCAATAAAATAATCTTAAAGATTAACAAATTGGAAGACCATGGTATAGCTATATATAGGGAGATAAAAATGTTAATTGCTTTTTCTGTAAATAATAGAATGCAATAATGTATTGTGTTTCTGAAAGTCTTTCAGTTTTAATCTTCAACAGTTTTCAAAATTTATTGTGTTTATCTCAGCAAGATTTTAACTATTGGAAGTCTAGGGAATAATAAGTTCAGTTAAAAAAAAAAACTTGACCATAAGAATAAAGATATAAAAAGTCTGAAAGGGACATGCAAATTGAACAGAGGATGGGGAAATTGGCACCTTCAATATTTAATAATTTATTTTTTATAATACCAAAATTTAAACTGAAGGTTTCATAACTTCATCATTACCTAATAGAGAAATATAATTATATAATGAAAACAGTGAAATATTGATCGACAGGTTTGACATTTGTACCTTGAGGAGTCTGTGGTGGAAAGTGGGTAACACATATCTATTTTGGCGCCATCTGTCCACCTTCTTGTCAATCATCACCTACACAGGTGACATTTACAAAGACTTGGAACTAGACATGTGTCCATACCAAAAAAAAAAAAAAAAAAAAAAAAAAAAACCTGGGGAAAATGTGGGGATATAGATGAGAAGCATTTTTTTTTTTTTTTTTGGCAATCCATTTTCTTCCCTACTTACCATCAACAACACTAGGGAAAAGTTAAATTGCTACTTTGGTTTGGCTATCCTTGGTAATTACAATGCTTTGCATTTTTCTTAAGTATATATTAGTTAGGCTATATTTAACTTTTTAAATAAAATGAATAATGCAACTTACAGAAATCTCGGATTGAAGCCTTAAACATTAAGACCATTCAATTTCCAAAATAGGTACACACAGTGATTAGTTGGTAGAGGGATGTTTTTGTTCACAATTCTGGCACTTTGAAACTGGGATGGTGATCATATAATCAGGATCCTAAAATGGTGTATTTGAAGTATGAGAATTATTCAAAAACTTTTGAGGGGTGGTGATTAATAACCAAAATGAGACAGTAGTGGCATGGCAGAGTATGAGTCCCAAAGATTTACAAATTGGCTATGCCTGTGTATATGGCAGAAGGCAGATTGAACATAAATCTGGTTGATACTGATTGTGTGGCCTTTCGGAAGTTGCCTGAGTTCTCTGGGCATAAATGTCTTTCTCTGTAAATCAAAGGAGATGGATGATTGCTGATATCCTTTTACTTATAATATTTGGTGTGAATTTGAGGAGGCAGACATTGGAAGATGCTTTGGAATTCAGTACCAATTTACCCTCAAGACTCACAAGCAGAGGTACTACTTTGGGCAGTTTTTGACCATAGACAGAACTCAGCTTTTCTTAACCATGGAGGATATTAGTTGAAGCATCCTATTGAAGTTGTAACTTCAGTTAAATTTTGTTTGATTGTCTGAAAAACAATATTATAATCTCTTTCCTATATTCAGAATTGTTTAAAAAGTATTAAATTTTTGGAGAATAAAACAAATAGCACCTTGATGTACTTTTATAATTATAATTTATAATCTGCCCTTTCTCCTTGTTGTTTCTCATTGTTCCAGACACTTAAAACAATAGTAAAAATAAAATCAGTTTATTACAACAATCACTTGGCCCTGAGATTCTTGTATTTATTTCCAAAATAAGATAAGTTGAAGGGCCATATTCTTAAGATTTATTTAAAGTTGAAATATCTTTGGCAAACAAAAGATTATATTCTTTTATAAAACCATAACATCTCTAACAAGGAAATAGTACAAACTAAATGGTATTGTGGCAGGGCTTTGTTGCCTATTCTTAGATAGAATTTTAAAAAATTAGGTAATATTCTGAGAAAAGTATATATGATACATACATCCAATCACTGTTTTAGAAAATTAGCATGCATTTTATATGGCAATCCCTGTCCTAAGCATCTTATAAAGGTTAACTTATTTCACATATGGAAACCCTGCACTAATGCCATAGTACATGAAATTATTAGTTAATTGATTCCATAAAATATTTTTATTTTTGGCTAATATTCACCTCCTGGTCTTCCTCTGTATAGGTGCTCTATATAAATTATCTGAATAAATATTTCATTAGATAGAAATAAGTTTAAATAACACGACACAATACATATTAGTGCTAAGTTTCTCTTTTGCACCAAATTCTATCTAATGGGTGTCATTACCTTACATAAACCTGAAGTGGTAGGGTATAATTGTAAATCATTTTTCAAAGAATATTAAAGATGGCATTATTGATAGTCCTTCCAGAACTCATGAATGAAATTATGGCACATTTTAAAATTTTGTATTGATATCTAACTTATTTTGAAATTCATACTATATGCTTCAGTATCACCTGGAGAAGGAAAAAAGGATAGCTTATATTTCCTTTGCAAGACCATCTTTTTTCTTCTCTTTCCTCCCATGCCTTTTATGTCTTTTCCCTCAATAACTTATGTTTGTCAGACATGGATTCACCAAGGCTGTCCCACATGACTCTGAACTTTCCACCTCTTTTCTCTCCTATGGTTTAATTTTCATCTCACATCCAGTTGTCTAATTAGATCCACAATGTTTATACAATATTTATAGGTGCACATTTATCACAGACATGCATATCAATTTCTTCTTTACTTGTTATTTGGGGTGAGAGAATAATCCAGGTTGCTGGTATTTTTTTCTTTTTAAAGTACAAGACTTCTATTACTGTAACCATTGTGTTTTTAGAAAACTTTTAAAATTATATATTTGCCTGTAAAAACATGCAATCTAACCTCTTTTTGGTAAGATAGTTTTTAAAGCATCACTTCTCCTCCTGTACTTCATGGAGTGCTTGGAGAAAAGCATTTTGTGCCAGGCTGCTTTCCCTTGCACCAAATTTCCGTAATTTGTTATCAAAGATACAGGTTCTTCTGACTTCTTTTTTGTTAGCTCCCACTTCTAATTAGCAGCATCTTTTTGTCATCCTATTAGCCTTTTCTCAGCCTTTTAGCATCTAACTTACAGTCTTGGTTTTTTAGGGCAAAGTTCTGGTCTAGAGAAAGCCAGATGAACATGTTTGCTAAATTAGATGGCCAATAAGAAATAAGCAGGCTCCATTCCAGTGAAGATCCTGGTTTTTCTGTGGAGTCTTGTAAAGAGGCTTGATGGCAGAGAGCTGGCTCAAAGTCCATGTCTCCTCTAGTAGTTCTTTGTCATTTGTTTATTCTTTGCTTTTCAACCTCCATTTATTGGCTGACTACTAGATTGTAATAGGTGCTGAGTTTAAGGCAGAGAAGAAACAGGTATGGACTTCATAGAGCTCCCAATCAAATCAGAGAAAACCATTCAGAAACGGTAAGGTTATTATTCTTAAAATACAACTAAAGTAAATCAGATATTCGATAAGGGATTAATAATCAGAATATATAAAAGCTGTTACAACTCAAAGACAAATAAAATAACCCAATTTATAAATGAATGAAAGACGATTAGATATTTCTCTAAAGATACACAATGACCAACAAGCATAAGAAAAGATGTTAAACATCATTATTGCCTGAGAAAAGTGTATAAAAACTTGAGCTGTCACATCCCACCCATTAGGATAGCTACTTATAAAAAAAGAGAAAATAAAAAGTGGCATGTGAGTTTGTGTGTGTGTGTGTGTGTGTGTATGTGTGTGTATGTGTGTGCACGTGCGCTTGCATGTGTGCTCATACACACATTTCCTTTATTATAGAGACTGAGAACTCTGAAAATCTGCTATTGTCAAGCTTGGCATCCAAAAGAGATGATGGTCTATTTATAGTCCAAATCTGAAGGTAACCAGGAGAAATGATGGTTTAAGTTCTAGTTTGAAAGCTAGCAGCTTTGACACCTAAAAAGTACAAAGGTAGGCAGGAACTGATCAATGCCTAGCTCAAAGAGTCAGGCAAGAGGAATGATCTCTTACCAGTCTGTTATTTTGTTCCATTTAAGTCTTCAGTTGGTTTAATGAGGGTCACTCACATAGGAGGGGGACTCTGTTTTACTTGGTCAATCAATTCAATGTTAGTCACATCCAAAAATACTCTGAAAGAGATAAACCCAGGATAAAATCTAACCAAATACCTGAGCAAACCTGAGGCAAGTTTAGTTGCCTAAGCCTCTTTACTTCTTTACCCTGTAGAATTAGGGTAATAATAGAATTCACACTATGGAGTTGTGAAGATGGAAAATAAATATATGTAAACTGTTTACCACAGTGGCTGGCTAATAACAGCACTCCACAATTGTTAAAATTATTGTAACAGTAAAGAGATTTTGTGTAGTTGATTTAATGAAGGAAAGTTATCTGATTGCCTATCTGGCACAAAGTAGGTATTCAGTGATTCTTAGTGTAATTTTTGTTTTCCTTTTACTTTCAGACTTACTCAGTGATTCTTAGTGCAATTTCTCTGTTTTCCTTTTACTTTCAGACTCTGTGTCTACATTCCAGTTGTTGAGGTTTCTATGAGTCTGACAGCTGCATAAATGGAGGTGTCCCTACCGTAATCTTGTGTATATCCTTGCATATCTCAACTGTTACGGCGCCCCATGCTCACTCTTTATTCAACAAGTATTTTGGAGGATAACATGTATCAGAACTTGTGCTAAGCTCTTGAGATCCAAAAATGAAGGACCCATTTCTTATTTGAAAGTGGGGAAGTTCTGTAATGCACAGGCATATAGAACACCATGTTCTAGTGCTGTCTTTTATGTACCAAGGAGATGAGAGCACCTCGACTCCAGAAATCAGAGGCCTGACCTTTTTAGAGCACTACTGTTGGAGTAGAAATTTGAAAGTATAGGTAAATACTGACTCAGTGAACTAGAATATGGCTTTCCAACAAGCAGACAGAATGGGAAGAGTATATACAATTTCCAGAGGGAAAACAGTAAGTGGTCCCTAGTATAACATTATTTTTCAGTTATTTTAGAGAAGTATGAGGTGAAACAAGTGACAAAGTTCTTAGTTTTGGCAAAACCTATTTTGTCAACCCATTGATCCACTAGACCAATACTGTCCAATAAAATATGAGTCAATACATAATTTTAAGTTTTCTAGTAACCACATTAAAAATATAATGAAACCATTGAAATTAATTATGATTTATATCATTAGCTATAATGATATATATCAGTTAATAAAATATATTATTATAATTTATATATATGTATATATACAGATACATATATATTATATATGTATAATATATTATATATAATTTATACATATAAATAAATTACAGGCAGTCCCCAACTTTTGATGGCTTAATATAGGATTTTCAGCTTTACAATTGAAAGAAAGTATACCCATGTAGCATTACCATCTTAACATGTAATCAATTTAAACATTATTCCAGATTCTGGTACTGAATCTTCAAAATTCAGTGACAGTTCAGTCCAGATTCTAAATTTTCACCTGAAATGATTAATCCTTATTTAAATTTTATAAAATATAGGTACAAATAGATTTGCCAGGTGCAGTGGCATATGTTTATAACCTCAGCTACTCAGGAGGCTAGGCAGGATGGTAGCAAGCATCTACCACCCCCTAGGAAATGAAAACGCTAGGCCCCTTGTTGAAGAAGTATTATGAATTTCAAGATGACAACAGCAAGAAATTAAGTCCGGAGCCTTTTGAGCTCGGGGCTATGTGTAGTTGTATGGATCACAGACCTTGAAGCTGGCATGGTCACTGTCTAGTTTTACTCATTCTGTTTATCATCTATCTCCTCATACTAGAATATAAGCTCAATGGGGAACATGGTTTTTCTTTTCTCTGTCATATCTGTAGCAGTTGGAATAGATTATTGGTGAATAAATGAATATGCTAAGTACCAGGCTACGGGCTTTAAATATGCTATCCTCACAGCTAGTTTTCCAAATGAGAAAACTGGTGGTACTTTAAAACTGTTGTCACATCTGGGGAGGTGGGACAAGTAAGCTGTTCCCCAACTCCCCAGATGTGAAGAAAGAGAAAGTAAGGCTCAGTGATATCAGTGCCAGGTATTTCTCTTTTCCTTCAGGCCCTACTTCAGGCAATAAGTTATTTTTGGCTCTTCTGCTTTGAGTGGGTGAAGAGACTAGTCACACGAGAAGAGGAAGCCACCAAATATATTTCCTCTTTTCTTTCCTTTCACTTGAGAATGCTCTTGATGATAACATTGCATACTTTTATGTGTATCATCAATTACTCCATTTTCACTACACAACAAGTCCATGAAATAGATGAGATTGTATTTTTTCGTTTTACAGATGTAGTATTTGAAATGTGAATTGGCAATGACTAGGCAACTAGATAGGAGTGGGGCTGCCAGATCCCACATTTTAAAAGTCTGTCTTTCTCTCTGTGTTTTGTTAAAAAAAATCTTTTAAATTGATTCTTTTAATTAATTTCAAGTTTATTTTTTGAGAAATGACTACCATTTTTTCTATTTCTACATAATTAATATACTCAGGAATTTACATTACTTTTCTTAAAATTGTGGTTTTTGTTAAGCTTGTATAAATCCCATAATGAAAGTAAATATATATCAAGAATTAGATTTGCTGATGTATTGGTTAGACTTTGAAAGTGGTGTGACAGAGCACATTAAGGACTTGGTAATGTTTATAAACTTACAGAGAGATAGCTGAATTACTTTCTTGATTGAATGATTAAATGGCAATTTGTTCTGGTGACTCTTGATGAATTAGAGCATGGTGAAATCTTCTGAAGAACTATGATTTAGGCAATTGCTTATGATGAATTTCTATCAATTGAGAAGCAGACTGTATTTCTGGGAAAGGTAGCTTAAAATATTTCTTATCGTTTGGTACTTGGGTTTCTTGGCATTCACTATTGAATAATTATTTCTGGATAATGTTGTCAGAACCAGACATTCTAAAAATAAAACATACTCTCATAGAATTAACATTTTCTCAGGGAAAGGGTATATCAGTAAAACCTAGCACTTTGCATATGGCACTTTGCAGTTCTGTTTCTCATCCTGATTCAGTTGACAATTCTGTACCATCAATAATTAGTTATTTCATACACACATGCCAGGCCTACTTATTGTTTGTGAATTCAGCCAAGTGGATCTGTTGTTTTTTTTTTTTTCTTCATAAATCTTATCAGGTCTGAAACATCTAGGTATTCTTTTTTTTTT
>PVLC010007894.1:48623-61360 GCA_004027655.1 Graphiurus murinus | reverse complement strand
AGGAGAGGGCGGGGTCCTTCCAGCCCCTCACTCTCAGTTTCCAAGATTTTCATAGGTTGAGTTCCAGGTGAGATTTTGCTCCTCCTCTTTCCAGGTGTGCGGGATTTGACGGTACCTCCCAGGTGGGCTGGGCTGTAGTTTCTCTTGGGCTGAACCAAAATTTTCTTTTCAAGGGGTGGACAACACTCTCCGGATTTTTAAAAAGGCTAAAAACTATATTTCTATGAATTTTCCTGATACCTCTTTTCTACCTGACGTTCACACTTCTAAGCTACCTCATCAATAACACATTGTCACAATAAGATGGAGACGTTTTTTCATTAATTTTTAAAATTCACTTATCTATTAATCATGCTCAGCCAGCTAAATTTATCTTAAACAATGAGTGGACTATTTTAAAAGTTTAATTAATTCATTAAGCATCTATGAATTTTTAAAAGCAATGAGTGAGTTTCCTCGCCCTAAGCACAGAGAAGAAGCATGCTACTCAGAAAGGACCCTTGTTCACCTGAAAATATACACTACACCTGCACAGATTATTCACTAATGCTGATGTCAAGTCTCGTGTTGTGATAGCCCGGGACCTCGGTCATCTTCTCAAGAAACTAATCCTCGCCACATCACAAGTACTAAAATAACTAGAAGACATTGCTAGCAAGGTGAGCAGGGCAGGCAGTTTCTCCAGAACACCTCCACTCCTCCGCATTGCTCAAAGGCTGCAGACACACCAGGATCAGAAAGAAAGTCAGACTGAATGGGAAAAAGGAATATGTATTTGCACCATCACTGACTCTACTTTAATTTCTCACCCAACCAATCACATCGTGACACCACAAACGTTCTTAAATATTCTCTCTAGAGCACTCGGGAGCCTCACTCAGTTCCATCTACTGAAGCGCAACTCTCCAGGGGGGCACCAGCCAGGAAGCATCTGGAAATTAGTCAGGTAGACTAGTGGGAAGCCACATCTGATGGCCAAGGAGAAAGGTTTGAGAAGGTAAACCCCTTCACCACACTGAGCTTTAATGTACTTCTCTAAATACAGAAAGCGAAGGGGCATATGTTTTCTCTAATGTGCACAAGCTAGGGAGTAACTGGGATACCAGAGGGACTCCAGATAGTGGAGGAGAAACCTCAGTGGAGCCAGGGAAGTGGTCTAAGGGAAGGGGAGGGGGAGACTGAGGTTCATTATTGGAAATACTACCATCGGCCACGTGTAAATATGTGAATATACCAACGTCAATCCCAGTCGTCTGTATGGGAAGGGGAGAAATGGGGAGACTGGGGAGGGGGCACCAAGTGCTGTGTGCATGGATGTCACTGTCAACATGATTTACATTATGATGTGAGACCATAATACACCAAAAAAAGCACATTAAAAAATAAATAAAATAGAGCTGAGGGTGTAGTTCAGTGGTAGAATGCCCCTGGTTTCAACTCCTAGTATCAAATAAATATTTTTTTAAAAAAATACTTTGAATTAAATAAGCTCTAAGCACTGAGCTTCCACATGTGGGGGTGAGAGTGTTGGAGAAACAGCTAACACGGGTTCTAGGCTATTAAAATAATCACAACTGCTTCATTATGGATAAATGCATCAAAGCATCATGCTACATACCTTAAGTTATACTATTAAAAAATAACCAAGGTCAACCTTTCTACAGAAAGGGTCTCAGAATATTGGTGAATCCATTTTCACAACATGCATTAAAAATGTAATCAATGGACTTCATTTTGAATGGACAATATATTCATATGATACAAATTTTAAATAATATCAAAGATATAAAAAGGAATTAAGCCTTCCTCCATCCCTTTATCCAACTTTCCCCCACACAGTCATATTAGCAACTTCTTGTGCATCTTTCCAGAGAGTCTAATGGAACATGAGGACACATGTATGGAAAGCATGGATATAGCCAGGTAGTGGCACACACCTGTAATCCCACTGCTTGGGAAGCTGAGATAGGAGGATCGCAGATTTGAGGCCAGCCTCAGCAGGTTAGCCATACTCTCAGCAACCTAGCAAGATCTCTGTTTCCAAAGGAAAAAAAAAAAAAAGAAAAGAAAAGAGCTGAGGGTGTAACTCAGAGGTAGAATTCCCCTGAGTTCAATCCCCAGTACCACAAAAAGGAAAAGAATACAAAAGACAATGAATGCTGGTGAGGGTGTGGTGGAAAAGGAACATTTATACACTGTGGATGGGAAGGTAAACTCATACAGCAATTATGGAATCAGTACGGCGTTTCCTCAAAAAATTAAATTAGCCTAGCAGCCCATCAATAATGCGTGTATTTTTAAAATGTGGTATATATACACAATGTAGTATTATCCAATCATAAAGAAAAATGAAATCATGTTATTTGCAGGAATGATTCTATATGTGTAATCTAGGTGCAGAAAGATGACATGAAGTAACAGGGAGGCTCTTACAAAGATTTGGGGAGGAGGGAGGGAAAGGTCAATAGAATGCATTTCATCTGCATGTGTGAATATGCCACGATGTCACCCATTATTCTGCAGAATTAATATACACTAATAAAAAATGTTAGAGCTGGGCATGGTGGCACATGCTTGTGATTCCCATACTCGAGACAGAAAGAGTCCAGGTGTGAGACCAGCCTCAGGAATTAATGAGGCCCTATTTCAAAATAAAAAATAAAATAGGGCTGGAGGTGGAACTCAGAGGTAGAATGTCCCTGGGTTCAATCCCCAGTACCACACATACAAAAAAAAAAAAGAAAAAGAGAAAAAAAGTTAGTGTTTATTAGTTTTATTATTAACCCACCCATATTCCACAGAAATGCAAGTTTGCATTATTTATTTATCTTTGTCAAGCTAATAACATTTTTACCTAATATACTGTGGCTTTAATTTATATTTACCCTGTGTCTTTGTGTGTGTGTGTGTGTGTGTGTGTGTGTGTGTGTGTGTGTGTGTGACCCCAGGGCGGTTCTACCTCTCACTTATACCCCCAGCTCTTTTTACTTTGGCCAGCCTGGCCTACAACCTGTGATCCTCTTTGTAGAGTATGTCTAATATCCTATATAACTATCCATCATTCCATGAGTACACTTGAAAAGGAATAACTTAAACTTATTTTTTCAGAATTTTCCTAACAATGTTTATTTTAACATAAGAAAAATAGAATGTGCTTGTTTGGTTAATTTAGAAATCTTGGGAGCTTGTCAAATATATGGATTTAATGGAAGAAATAAATATCAGTCACATTAAATTTCCACATCCAAGAAGCAGAAATGCCTTTTGATTTCTTAGTCTTCTTGAGTACTTCAGTAGTACTCCAAATTTTTCATTTGTATGTTTATATTCTAATTAGGTACATATTTAACCATTTGTGGCTATGGTTTCTAAGTGCTGCCCTTTAATTAAATTTTTAATCTTGTTTTATTTTTTACATGAGAAGGCTATTACTTTTTCCTTGATCTTCTCCACCACCTCACTAAATTTTATTATTGCTCTATTAAATTTTCAGCTATCCCACTTGGGTTTTTAAAGCATGTAACCACATTACCTGCAAATGTGTATTTTGCCTCCTCTTGTAACTTTCATGCCCCTCATTTATTTCTCCAATTTAGTTATGTTAGCTCCACTTCATTAAAGTACACTATTCTAGCAAACACCCTCCTCTTGTTCCTAAATGGAAAGGAATCGTTTCCAGATGTTCTAAATGCTGTTCTTTATAAATTTAGAATTATATTTTTCTTATGTTAAAGATATTTTGTTAATAGAATTGCATCATATTAATAGTTTTTAAAAAGAATGGATGTTGAATTTTGTCAAATGCTTTTTTCAGCCAGAAAGAGATAACCATATCTTTCTTCATTTTTATCTGTAATTTGCATAAGTTATACATTTTATTTATTTGTTTATTTATTTTTGTGGTACTAGAGATTGAAGTCAGTACCTCTGAGTAGTCTACCTCTGAGCTATGCCCACAGTCTTGTTTCATTTTTTTTTATTTTTAAACAGGGTCTCACTAAGTTGCTGCACACTGGGCTTGAACCTGCAATTCTCCCATCTCAACCTCCTAAGTACTGAGATTACAGGCATGCACCACTGCACCCAGATTTGTAGTGTTATACATTTCAAAACTCTGCCTATTCTTCTCTGAATGAGTTCTGTAACTCGGCAGTAATTCTTACTGATTCTTTTAATTCCTGTGTTCTTGCTTTATTTTCAAGATGTTTTGTTAGAATATCGACGAACAAAAGTTCAACATCGGTACAGCTGGGTGTGGTGGCACAAGCCTGTAATTCCAGTACTTGGGAGGCTGAGGCAAGAAGATCACAGGCTTGAGGCCAGCCTCAGCAAATTAGCGAGATTCTCAGCAACTTAGTGAGACCCCATTTCAAAATAAGAAATAAAATTGGGCTCAGGGGTAGAATTCCCTTGGATTCAATCCCTAATACCACAGAAAGTACATATTTTATGGTATTTCAAATGAGATAAACTACAAACCAGAATAAGTTGGCGCTGGTATGTTGTTTATTGTTTGGACAAGGGCAATCTACAACATATCTTCAAAGATCTAGTTAATGTAGATCATCTAAGACCCAGGAGGAGAGGAGGAGAGGATTATAGAATTAGGAGAGAAAATGACTAAAACAGAACAGAAAAATGTCATCCGCAAAAATGAGAAGCAGTGTATTCACATATTTCATGGGGATCAATTACCTAGAAGCTATACCCAAGAAACAAAAACAGTATGTCAAGATTCTGGGCTTTGGGGGGAAAAACAAAACTGGATGTGATCCTCCATTTACAGAGGGAGAGGGTGTGCCCAGTAAGCCCAGTGTGAGATGGGACTATCTTAAGTTGAAAGGCATTTAATGTGCCTGACCCACTGAACATCCCCGCTGAACACCATGGCTGACTGGAAGCTGTGCTTGCTGCCACATCCAGCTTCCCAAAACGCCATCCTTCTGCACATGGCTGGCCTGGGAAAGAAGCAATTCAAAATATACATGCCAAGCATGGTGGCGCACACTTGTCATCCCAGTACTTGGGAGGCTGACACAGGAGGATCTCAGGTTCACGGCCAGTCTCAGCTACTTAGTGAGACCCTCCTCAACTTAGTGAGACCCTGTTTCAAAATAAAGAATAAAAAAATAGGACTGGGAGTATAGCTCAGAGGTAGAATGCCCCTGGGTTCAATCCCCAATACTGCAAAAAAAAAAAAAAAAAAAAAAAAATTGCAGCAGGAAATACAACCATATTATTGAAAGTTTCTAAAATAGAAGAAATAAAAATTAGTATTTGAAAAAATCAAGTAATATGATTAACCACAATTATAGAGCAAAGAATAAAAATCACATAATTCTCTTAGAGATGCAAGAAAAGCATTTAACTAAATTTAACACCCTTAAGGTTTTTTATTAAATCTAAGCAAATTAGAAGGAATGTACCTAAGAATAATAAATACCATATATGACACATAGATAATACCATATTCAATAGGAGAAAAAAACCAGAGCTATATTTCTTAGATTTAGAACAAGACAAAAATTCCCACAGTTGCTATTTCTGTCCAACATAGTACCGGAGGTCCTAGCCAGAACAATTAGGCAAGAGAAAGAAATAAAAGGCACCCAAATGGGAAACTAATTAAATTATTTCTGTTTGAAGATGACATGAGCTCAACTCTACAAAAAAAATAGAGCTAATAAATCTACTGAAGTTACAGGATTCAAAATCAGCACACACAAATTTCTAAACATTAACAGCAAGTCATCTGAAAAGGAAATTTTTTTTAAAAAATCCCATTTACCATAGCTTAAAAAAAATTCTTAGGAATATATCTAACCAAAGAAGTAAAAGATCTTTACACTGAAAATTGTCAAACACTGATAAAGGAAATTGAACAAGACATAAATAAATGGAAAGCTATCCTGAGTTCATTGACTGAAGGAATTAATATCGTCAAAATGTCAACACTATCCAAAACTATCTATAAAGTCAATGCAACCCCTATCAAATACCAATGACATTTTTCATGGAATTTTTCAAAAATCCTAAAGTTTGAACCCCACCACACACACACACACACACAAAAATCTGAACAAAAAAATCACTTTTGCACAAAAAGAACAAAACTAGAGGGATAATATACTTCCTTGACTTCAAAATATACTGCAAAGCTATATAGTATCCAAAAAACAGATCCCTAGACCACCCTCAATAAGCAAAGAAGTTGATTTAACCGAAGGGGATGGAGGAGGGGGGGGGACAGGATACCCTAATGCACACGATGTACTTACACAATTATATCAAGGTCACTCACTAAACTGAACTTGAGAGGAAGGGAGGGCGAGGGAGTGGGAATTGGGGAGGGGGTCAAATGAGAAATGTGTGCACATATGTCGTTATCAATTTGTACCTAACAAAGATGTATGCTTACAATGCACGAATTATTACAATAAAAAAAAAGAAAATACAAAGTAATCTAACAAATACCTGCTAGAATCAACTATCTTAGAAAAGTCACAGGATTCAGGATCAGCACACAAATATCAATCGTATTTTTATTTACTAGCAATGAATCGTTGGAAGTTGAAAGTTTTAAAATTATTTGCAATATTGCCAAAACTCATGAACTAAGAATAAATTTAATGTATGTGTAAGATCTTGACAATTATGTAACATTGCTAAGAAAAATTCAAGAAAAGTAAAACAAATAAATCCTACAGCATGTTCATAAACAAGAAGATTCCATATTGTTATCATATTTATTTCCCCAAAGTGATCTACAAATTTAATGCAATAAAAATTCCAACAGGTGCTGGGTGTGGTGGCACACACCTGCAATCCCAGTAATTGAGAGGGTGAGGTAGAAGGATTGTAGGTTCAAGGTCAGCCTCAACAACTTTGCAAGACCCAGTTTCAAAATAAAAAGGGTGAGGAGTAGCTCAGAGAGAGAATAACCCTAGGTTCAATCTCCAATTAAAAAAAAAACAATGCCAACAGGCATTGTTGATAAATTTAGCAAGCTGATTCTGAAATTGACATCAAATTTCAAAGGACCTAGCAAATCAAAAACAATTATGAAATGGAAAAATAAAGTTGGATTTTTTCCTGATTGAATTTAAGGTTTAACACAAAATCAACAGTAATCAAGACAATACAGCACTAGCATAAGAATCAACAACTAATCTTGACTTGGAAGTGGTTACATACGTACAGGAGTTTGTCAAATGCATTGGGGTGCATTTATCGTATGTAACTACATTTAGCAAAGGTGATTTTTCAAAGGTAACTCTTTTTAATATATGGACTAAGAAAGAAGGTCACTGAGATACGAGCAAAAGATTACGACGTATTTGTTAAATAGCAGATGAATCAGAATTCATCAGTTTAGTAGAGTTCTGTTTATAAAGCTTAGTAGAGTTTATCCGGAACCCTTAAAATAGACAGACCTACAGAATTGACAGTCATTCACACTTTTGTTAAAACAATATAACTGGAAGTGATTTGGTCTATGATATTTTCATTCTCTGTGGCCTCAATGTGAATTACTAAGAACAAATGCATAAGGTAAAGTCATTTGCTTTACCTTTCACAACTTCATGAGTTCCAACTAACCAAAATTTCCAGAGATACCCTGTTTCTGTATAAGTCGAAGATTGTAGATTTAAATTTGTCTTTTAAATTGGAAAAGATAATAAAGAGATTAATTTTTAAAGAAAACATTTTAATTTCATATAAATGAGTTTTAGAATGAAACTCAAAAGTACAGAAGCAAAAAGGAAAATCTCTAAAAATAGAGAACATTTTCCAATTAAAAAAAATTAAGCCTGACCGTCATCAATCATCATTAAAACTCTGGAAACCATGTATTTTCTATGAATGACGCCTGAGGAGATCGCATAGCACCCTACAATTGCCCTCCAAATGGGATGGGAGACCCATCACACTTTCACTATGTTGAAATGTTTACAAAATAAAACAAATTTTGTCTGCTTAAATTGTTTTGTTTCTCTGGATATCAAGTATTATTTGGTGATGTGACCAATGTAATTTTAACAAAGACATATAGCTTGGGGAAGACATTTAAAATTACCCTGACAAGATTTGACAACATAGCGAAAGACTCTCCACAACCCTATTTCAAACTAAAAAATAAAATAGGACTGAGGGTGTGGCTCCGAAGTAGAACTCCCCTGGGTTTAATCTGCAATACCACAAAAAAGTAAAAGTAAAAATAAAAATAAAAATGAAAATGAAAAAACAAAATTACCCTGAAATGAGGAAGAAACATTTTGCACTATGTAAAGATATCTTAAAGTAGAAATTATGTTCCTAATTAGTACTTCTAATACTCACAGATACATACAAAATAAAGGAAAGTCTCAAATAACAAGATTAATTTAGGGACATTATAGTAAATACAACAGAGTTTTCTGGAAAATGGAAAAAATACTAAGACAGAAATCTTAAAGGGGAAGCCACATATGAGCACTTTAATGCATAGCAGTGACTATCAACCTGTGTGCAATTCAAGAAACAACTTCCATAACTCCATGTATGTAGAAATTTTATTGTATGAATTATCTGTTTATTTTAAATAATAATTTGGGAGGCTGAGGTAGGAGGATCTCAGGCTCAAGGCCAGACAAGGAAAATTAGTGAGACTCTGTTTCAAAATTAAAAAAAAAAAAAAAAATAGGGCTGGGGATATTGCTCTGTGGTAGAATGCTTGCTTATCATGCATGAGGCCCTGGGTTCAATCCCCAGCAACACATATACACACAACCAAAAAAATATTAGCCAGGCATGGTGGCACTCACCTTAATCCTAGCACTTGGTGGGCTGAGACAGGAGGATCACAGGTTCAAGAGGTGTGATAACTCAGCAAGATCATTTCAAAATAAAATAGGGCTGAGGTGTAGCTCAGAGGTAGAATGTCCCTGGGTTCAATCCCCAGTACCACAAAGATAAATAAATAAGTAATTAAAATACAAATAATGAGAATGATGGTAGAGATAGAGCAGTGGCCACAAGAGAGTTTTTGAGTCTCTCAAATCTCTTGAAAAATCATTTTAAGAAAAGAAAAAGCAGTGAAGTGCCATTCCCCAAAGACAATAAAGGTGTACGTGATAGGTGTGTTCACAGGATAAAAACTGCAACTTTCTACTTAAAAACAAATAAAAAGTCATTAAGCAAATGATTCAAAACATGAACAACATACATCAAAACTAGGAAATCTTAGAAATGAATTGGCATAATTCAAGACAGAAGTTGAAATAAAAGAAAATTATTTTGTAAACAAAGCCTAATCTACAAGGAAGAAATATGAAAATAACTTAAAATGGCAGATAAAAGAAATGGAAAATAAATTCTTAAGTAAAAAATAAATGTAACCGCCAGGCTCAGTGGCACATGCCTGTAATCCCAGTACTTGAGAGGCTGAGACAAAGGGATCACAGGTTCAAGGCCGGCCTCAGCAACTTAGTGAGACCCTATTTCAAAATAAAACAGGATTGGGGTTGTAGCAGGGAGGTAGGATGCTCCTGGGTTCAATCCACAGCACCAAAAAAAAAAAAAAAAAAAAAAAAAAAAAAAAAGGAGGAGGAGGAGAAGAAAGAATAAATGTAACAGTTTCCTGGGTCCTTGCCAGGGGTGAACATGAGGATTGGGTCTCCCAGTCCCAGATCAGACAAGGCTGCCCTCTCATCCGCCCCCCCTCCCCCCAAGGACATGGGGTACGAGTCCTCTACCAGTGATGTAGACACCCACACATAGCAGAACATTCCAAGCTATACCCCAAACCCTGCTAAAACCAGACCATGGAGGCGTTGCCACAGACCCTGCCCAACACACCTTCACACCTGCCCGACCCTCCACGGTCACCCTAGCGTCCATCTCAGCCTCCGCACGCGGCAAATACGGCCTTTCAGCCTGCATCGGCCCACCTCAAGTCCTGCTCGGCTGTGACACAGAGCCGCGCTGTCCACTCCAAGGAGGCGCGCCAGCTTGCCAAGGGCGCAGAGGGTACAGCTCTAGTTACCGATGCTCCGGGTGAGTGTCAGAGGCTGGGCCTCAGGACGCCCAGAGCAACAGGGTGTAAATCCTATAACAACCCGGGGGACAGGTCATCTGGTTCTGCTATTGTGAAAATCATGTGAAATGCTAGATAAAATATTTTAATTTTTTAAAAAGACAAATTATTTAGATATAATAACACCAAAAGAAAGCGGACGAATCAGGCCAGAATGAGTAAAGAAAGGGACCCAGGAGCTGGGCATGGTAGTGCACGCCTATAATGTCAGTACTTGGGAGGTTGAGACAGGAGGATCACAGGTTCAAGGACAGCCTCAGAAACTCAGTGAGACCCTGTTTCAAAGTAAAAAAGGACTGGTAGTGTAGTTTAGAGATGGAACACCCCTGGGTTCAACCCTAGTACCAAGGAAGGCAGGCAGGGAAAGAGGGAGAGAAGAAGAGAGGGAGGGAATGGGAACCGAAGACTGACCCAAGCTTGTCAACAGAACACTTCAGGTAGCTGCCACTTAAGGAAAAAGTCTAAACTGAGTCAACTTTCAGCATTCGTGACTGGACCTCCAACTCTGACCTTCCCAAGGAAGCCGGTGTAGTAAGAGAGCGCCTTCTCCATAAAGCCAGCTCAGAAGAGATAGGTTAGAAATAAACCACATCTTCCAGCAGGGTCCTCCTATATTATTCTCAAAATCACAGAATAAACTGTTTGATTCCAACCTCAATAGAAGGAGTGGGTAAGGAATCTCCCCTCCAAAATTTATAGCCTCAGATTTGCAACCCAAATCCATAAACCCAGATGGCTCCAAAAACCTCAAGGCAAACTCTTGGTTTACATTTGAGTTAAAAATAGTCCCCTAGCCAGGCGTGGTGGCGCACATTTGTAATCCCAGCATTTGGGAGACAGAGACTGGAGGATCTGGGTTCGAGGCCAGCTTCAGCTACCTAGTGAGGCACTCCACAACTTAGTGAGACCCTGTTTCAAAGTAAAAAATACAAAATAGGGCTGGGGGTGTAGCTCGGAGGTAGAATACCCGAGTTCAATCCCCAGTACCGCAAAAAATAAATAAATAAGGCCTTCAGCAACTTGGTGAGACCCTGTTTCAAAATAAAAAATAATATAAGGCTGGGGGTATAGCTCAGAGGTAGAGTAAACCTTGTTTCAATTCCTGGTATGGAAGGAGGGAAGAAGGGAGGAGAGGGAAGAAGGGAGGGAGGAAAGGAGGAAACTTTGACAGTAGCATCCAAATGTGTTTGACCAGAGATCTGAGTTTCATGAACTAATCAAGTCAACACACAAAATTAGCCATTACAGAAATATTTAGGCAGACAAAAAAAAAAGAGGGAAGACCACCCCAAAAGGATGTTTAAAAGTAAGTACTTCAGGAGAAAGGAAATAACTTCAAATAAAAGTTCTGAGATACAAGAAGCAATGAGGATTGCTGAATCAACCCATTGTTTCTTTGTCTGAGCAAGGAAGGAGTCAGTTATCTTTGTTTGGCAAATTCTGAAAATATATGAAATATTTTTAAATGGAATGGGAAAGTATTTCCATAATCTGAATATAATTTTCTACCTTGCTCTTTATTTTATTTATTTATTCATATAGCAAATTAAAGTCCTTTGAAATTTTTAAATACTTTGTATTGTTCTTCTTATTTTTCACTATCCCAAACTCAAGTCAATGATATTTTTCTAACAATCATTTATGAGTATGCTAATTTCCACCTGCTCTCTCATTTTTTGTTAAAAGAGGGGAAGCAGCTGGTCTTACTCCTGGGAAATTAACAGGAAATATTCGAGGACAAATTCCTAAAGCAATTATTGCTGGTTTGCCTGGCAGATTAATGGTAAAAATCAATAGCTGTCTTTGTGGAGTGCATCTCCATGGACCACGGAGACGAGAAGTAAATAGAGGCCTCGTTTGTTTAGTTCTTTGCGGATCTCCATCTTTCCTAGCTGACAACATTAAAATACCTGACCCAAAGAGAAAACATTACTGTTTCATTACCCAACAAATGGTCGTCCTTGCTGATGATTTCGATGAGCAGAAGGTGGCAGATTAGAAATTCCTTCTTTTAGTCATTTGACAAAAGTTTATTGAGTATCTCTCTACTTTCAAGCCCCAGCCTGAGTTCTGAGGATTTATCATAAAATGAGCCATAGGTCTGCCATTCCAAATCTCTGTGTTAGTGCACAGGAAGCCAGAAACTATCACACACGTGAGTATAATGCGTGTTTTGAAAAGGGAAATATGCACAGTATAGAAGCTTGTGATGAGGTTTAGAACCACCTACCACACAACCAGGGGAGTCAGAAAAGCTTCTTGGAAAAAGTGACATTTGAGATGAAACGCAAGGGATGAAGAAGAAGTATTCAAGCAAATGTGAATGAGGACGAAGAGGCAAAACTTCAAGACAGAAAGAGGAGTGTGTGCAACGGCCTGGTGGGGAGAGGAGATTAAGTGCTCTGGAGAAATTCCAAGAATAATCATTCCATACATTATATCTAAAATGTATAGGCATTGATAAAATTTCCAGTGATAAAATACTAAATATGTCATCAATTATGGGTTTTTGTTTGTATGTTTGTTTGCTTTTGTTTTTGCTTTTGCAGTACTGGGGAATAAATACAGAGACATTCTACATATAAGCTACACCCCCAGCCCTATTTTTTTTTTTTTTTTTTTTTTTTTTTTTTTTTTTTTTTTTTTTTTTTTTTTTTTTTTT